>APFE030911138.1:30659-104179 GCA_000404065.3 Pinus taeda | reverse complement strand
AAAATAAAAACAAAAAAAATGTATCAGCCTGAAAACCAATCATGGATTGGCAGTCTTATACAGAAAATATGGAGTGAAAATCAGGGGCACCTGACACTCTATATTTTCCAACAAAAAAAATATCTCCTCTCATGTTCTTTCCATCTTCACTCCATCTCACTCACTCATTCCATTTCATTCCTATCATCATTCTCACTCCATTTTCACTCCATTTTCATTCCATTCCATTTCATCAATAAAAGTCCCCCTTCAGGACTATTTTCATTCAGCTATTTTCCTCTAAACTATCTTTGTGCAGATCAGGTGGTGTTGTTTCAGTTTCCGCAGTGGGCCACCATTTCCGCAGCTGAAACCTGTTTCCGCAGCTAGAAACGATTTCCGCAGCCAGCGTCACTCTGTTTTCAAAATACAATCAACTGTTAGTGCCAAAATCATGCAATGCAGGTGTACGTGAGCTAAAGACATGGGGCATCTTTAAAATATCAGAAAAAGGAGCAACCGGTTAGAAATCTTGAGCAAAGAATGACAAGTGTCCAAAGGTATGATCAAAAATCTCTATCAAACAACACTTCAAGTCATCATTATGTATAGTTATTAACCCATAATCGGTTCTTCTATGTGCAATGATTTAATATATTCACCCACTACCATTCCTATTCTGCAATACCATTCCATACACCTCGCATTCATTTTTCCTAACAGTCTTATGATTACTCCGAGTTCAAACTCAAAAATGACTATACTTCTATTTATGACCCGTACTCCTAAGACGTGACCTATTGTATTACGGCTCTTCCCAGCGATAATTTCCGCAGTCGTCTGCTTGAGACGTGTAAATCTCACATACAGTCACCTGACTAGGGAGAATCCTACCGTTACTCCACTCATATCATAATCCCTGCATATACTCTTGCTTCATTTTATGAAATCAGTCACGGTCACCACTGCTCACCCACTGTTCTTCCTGTGATTCGGGCATTCCTCTGTTTCCGACTACAGTCACTACAGTTTGCTTGACGCTTTGATTGCAACCACTGCAATCATCCTAAACCCCGATTACAGTCACTACAGT
The DNA here is from genome assembly GCA_000404065.3 of Pinus taeda. Lineage (NCBI taxonomy): Eukaryota > Viridiplantae > Streptophyta > Pinopsida > Pinales > Pinaceae > Pinus > Pinus taeda. The sequence continues at coordinate 103,107 of APFE030911138.1, read as the reverse complement.
CTCTCCTAAAAACCCTGTGACAGAGCCATTCTTTCTTAACCCTCATACGTAGAAAAACCCTCAGTGAATTTAAAGCCGAGGATGGTAAAATTGCTGAGAGCCGAGCCAGAAGGATCAAAATACTTGGAGGGTTATCCCCAAGTCAAGGAGTTATTTCAGAAAGCCAAATGGCTCCGATTTATTCAGAAATTCAAGGGGTATAACAAGGAAGTGACTAAAACCTTTGCAAGGTCCTTTAATGGACAAACAGTGGAGGTTGAAGACTTAAAGTTTGCAGTGACCGAGGCCACAATAGCAGCAGCCACGGGCCTACCTCAAGATGGAGAAAGATGGTTCAAAAACAGAAGCGTGGATGATCAAATCTAGAGAACCATGCTACGAAATCAAGGTATGGATACCACCGTATTCACCAGAGGCATCCCTGTGCATGTATTGAAAGAAGAATGGTCTGGTTTATTGTTGGTCATACAGAAATTTATCACATGTGAGGGTCGTTTCAGCTCTATGTACATGTATCATGTGAGGTTAATGATGAATTTTATAGATGGCCACATTCTTAATTTACCACATTTTCTGCTAGCAAGTTTAAAGAAGATGAGTGTTACGGTTCAAAAGCATGTAGGTAACATTGAGCCACATCTTTACCATCATGGGCTCATAAGAATTCTGATTGGGGAGCAGTTAAAGAAAACTAAGGATACTTGGGAACAATTTCTAACGGAGTAGTCTACCTAGGCGGTAGAATGGCCCATTTTCCGGGTACGACCGGAAAATCGTCCAGCTCCAGCCACCAAAAATGTCTCCGCCCTCCGCCACCGTGCCTAGCTTTGCCACCCTCCTTTTCCGCCACCCTCCCCTGACACTTCTGACATTCCCTGCCAGTCCCTGACAGCGAAATCGGGAGCATTCGATTACCACGACCTGCAATAATAAAACCTGCCACGAACGTCCAGCGAAGCTCATCTTTCAACCCACAGAAAGCACTGGGCGTCGGGTGGTTTCCAAGCCACTGTCCCTCTCTTTTTTTTCCTATTAATTTCCTTCCGTATAAGCAATTTTCTCACAGAAGGTCCAGGCGAAGCTCATCTTTCAACCCGCAGAAAGAACTGAGCGTCGGGTGGTTTCCAAGCCACTGTCCCTCTCTTTTTTTTCCTATTAATTTCCTTCTGTATAAGCAATTTTCTCGCAGAAGGTCCAGGCCCACTGTATTCGTAGATTTAGACGCTCGACCAATCTTGATTTTACTATTTGGTTCCTCTCCAGCCATTGCAAAGCAAAAAATGGATCTCGCTTTCGAATCCCTGCAAGTCCTCTTACTGTCTCTCTGCTGCTTGACTTTGGTACCCTCGGCCGCAGGATGGGTTTGCAGGGACACTTGCGGCAACCTACAAGTGAAATACCCCTTCGGAAGAGGCCCTGGCTGTGGGGATCCGCGATTCCAGAAGTCAGTAAGCTGCGTGAACCAGAAGCTGATGTTCACTACTCACTCAAGCTCTTATCCCATTTCATACATCGATTACAGCCAAACCACTATTTATTTAGCCGATCCACAGATGTCGTCCTGTGCCAGCATGACCAGCAGCGGCAGCTTCGGCCTTGACTCCACTGTGCCTTTCAAGTTCAAGAACGACATTTTCGTCCTCCTCAACTCCTCTCTTTCCTCCTGCCTCTACAGTCCCACAAACTATATGTGCGACACTGGAAGCTCCCAAATCTGCACTGGTCTCTACAGCTGCCCTGGAGTGGTAGGCCTTGGTTTACAACCATATTCGCCAATTTCCTCCTGCTGTGTATATGCGCCCATCAATCTGGGCTCCGCCGATGAGATAAACCTGGCTAAGCTCGAATGCCAGTCCTACACCAGCATTTACAGCTTCGGCGACGACGCCACAGATCCCACTCGCTGGAATTATTGAATTCTAGGTCTGTTCTTCAAACTCTATACAAACGCTCTTCACCGTTGTCCTGATAATCGTTGCTATTCTTCTAGTGTGCCCCTATTCATCCAGGAGCTACAAAATTGGGACATGGAAGCTCGTGCAGGTTTCAATATCAATGAGGAGGGCGGGCCAAGGAAATCATGTTTTCTTCTTTTGTATCCAAGCATGTACAGTGCTCTTTGTCCGGTCATCCTTTGTTAAAGGGCCTCCAAAGTTGTGTTAAAGATGTTTCGGAAGCCATTTTGTTCTGTTCAAGTGAAAAAATGGATGGAAGAATACCACTCTTCATTTTCTACTAGTAGTTGCACTATTGTTGAATTTGATAGGTAGCATGACTGTCTCCGAGCTGAACTATTCTCAAACTTTGTTAATGTAATGGATTGAATAATCTTGTTCCACTTTGAAATGGTGGATCTTCAAATCCTTTTTAGCTGTTCTGCACAAAGACAATGTATAGTGTCAAATTGTAGTCCTTAAAGATGGCTTTGCAAAATGAAATTGCACCTTCTAGAAAATTCAATTCCAATTATTTTACCCTTTAGTTTTGGAAAATTCATTCTTTTGGATGTTTGTTTTTTACGTCTGTATTTAAAGGCATTTCATGACAGTAAAATTTCAGTTATTATTGATAGTAAAATGGACAGTGATATGTCCTCATATTCAGATGGAGAAGCATGCCCCCCTATCTTCACTTCACCTATCAGGGAAGGATAAAAAAAATATACAAATATTCTAGACATGGAAGCCCAACTAAAAATCAGAGGAATATCAATGATGTCAGTTATACATTCAAGGGGCGAGCTCGATTACTCACAAATGTTACCGATACATCATATAAATAACTATCACGCTCTTCAGCAATTTGTGTGTTAACAACAAAAATATATACGTTGTCTTTATTTTGAGATTGCTAGTTGTCAAATGGTGTTATAATCCTTCTAAGTGCCAGAAGAGATCATTACTTCATAACACTCATGTCAAGATCCAACAGAGTCTCAGCACTAAAAGTTGCACAGATTTTATGCCAAAGCGTGCCCCCATAAGCAGATTTTGTCAAAACTACCCAGGAAGAGATCGACGGCCAAGGTCCATTCTAGAAACAACTAAGTGTGCTTCGATAAGTGGTTTAATGGTTTCCAATGGTTCCCAAAAGTCGTACGCGGTTTTTCCAAGTCATACAAGGGTACAACACCAGGACCCACAACATCATCCATACTTTCAATGAGTCCCGAAAATGAAAGTTTGAAACTCAAATATGATTTTATGACAAAGGATCGGGATATGCTTCTTAATGAAGGTCTGTATTTTTACTTTAAGATTTATCATTATTTAACACAAACATATTTCTATATTTTTAATAAATAATTTTATAATGGTTTAAAAAATAACCTTGTAACTAAATCAAGCATGAGTTCTTAAACTAACTTAATTTTACATTTAGTCAGCTAGGTTGGGAAGGGAAGATAAAATCTGGAAAATGACATTTTTGATAGGTTCATAAGGGCATAGTCATTCATGAATGGCAATGTAAACAAAATATTCTCTCTAAAATCTGAAGATGAAATTGTAGTTTGATTCTAGCATTGGGAAGTTGCAGTGATCATTTTTCTCTTGAGTTTCAACATTTAAATTTATGTATTTTCCTCTCTTGGACAGTGTAAGATGTCGTTGGTGCTTTGGTTTAGTTTTTGATGAATTTACTTAATTGTACTCATTAAAATTATTCTTGAAGCCCTTAATGAAACACTCCACATCTAGGAATTTCATTTATATTTTCTCAGTCTTACATTATTCTTTCTACAGTGTTAAAGCACAAATTCTTAATTGCATATGCCAAAAATCTCTCTTCCATTTTCTGCTTTACACCTCCACCCTGCAATTCTCATAGCCTCTTTGGCCGTTATGCTTTTGAAAGCTAGGGTTTTGGAACTAGAGCTTTGCTTGCAAGCCCTCATGGCATGTCCTTCCTTCCATTGGTTTCAAATTGTTTTTAATTAATCTGAAGATGTCTCGGGAACGAGTTCCCAACAGCCAGGAATTGTCTCCTAAGAATGACAACATCTTTTGGCGTTGTTGTAGGGAAACGAAGACACCAAGATATTTTCCCTCGGTATTAAGATATATTTCTTGATGGTGAAAAGAATATAGATATAAAATTGGTTTTTTATTATTCCTCTGGTGACCGCACTAACGAAGGCTTCATTGACTTAAAATTTTGCTGACAAGAAAATGAGGAAGCAACATGAAAAGTTCAAGTATCATGCTATCGAGTTTTTTAAGGAAATTATATTTTTTATTATCAGCGTTGTGGTATACTTTTCCCTTCACATTAAAAATATTATTCTTGCTTTATATTCTTTGAACACTGTAAATACCAAAAAGTACATCCTTTATTGGAAAAATAAGACCTTTCTTCTTCTTGTATTATTGATCTTGACACAACTTTATCTCCTAAATGAGAGAGGAGAGATGATTGTTGCATTACAATTCCTAAAGATAATCAGTCACAGTCTAGGCATAAAGATGATGATTAATCATCTTTGGGAGATATAGCTTTGCCTCATAAACAATCCACTTCTTTTCAGCTTGGAGCCAAGGCAATCTTTAAACCCTTGGTGTTGCCTACAATTCTTCATCAGTATCCTTCAAAAAGCTTCAAATTTCTGCCAAGTTTCTCTAGAGAGAATGATGATGTTACAGTTGAACACCATGTCTTAGAATTTGAGTACTTTCTGGATAAATTTCAAATTATTTATGAATATGGGATTTTGAGGTTGTTTTTTCATACATTAAAGTGGGAAGCTCAGCAATGGTTCTAGTGTTTGGAGGAAAGTTCAATTAGTACATGGCAAGGTTTCCAGGATATCTTTCTTAGTTGTTGGGGTGAGCAGAGGTCATATGAAAAACACCTTTTGGAATTATATACTATCTAGAGGCAGAGTAGTGAACCAGTCACTAAGTTTAATAGGAGGTTCCAAAAAATATTTTAGCATTCCAAAAGAAATTTAACCTCCTAAAGTTGTTGCCATGGTGTATTATTTAGCAGCTCATCCTCTTGACTTGGCATTTTTTCTTAGGGAAGGGAAGCCTTGCACTATGGAGAAAATGTGTCTTTATGCACAAGAAATTGAGGATAATCTATGGGCTTGTGGGAAGCTTCCTTATCAAAATATTATGTAAATCTGGGAATAAATTAACAAAAGAAGTCAAAAGGAAAACCATATGATCTAAAATTTTCTTCCTCAGATTTTACAGGTTGTAAGTCAAATTCTCATGACTTAAACAATTTGCCTTAGCAAAATAATATTACTTTTGTAGTCGATGATTTCCCATTTCCTGAATTAACGAATGGATCTAACATGGTGTTTCTTGAAGGAAATGTTGTGAAAATTTAAAGTGAATACTCACATTATACAGAGCACTTTGCTCACAGTAATGAAAAATTCATGGTTTCTAGCAAAAAAATGTCACATCAACAATTTTTCGAACCAGAACACATGGCACCATCTTCAATTTTTTATATTCAGATCAATTGTGGTTCCATGGAAATGTGTGAAAGATTGAACACAATTTTGTACTTGAATAAATCTGAAGCAAAAGTTCTTTCGTCTAATTATGCAAAGAAGTGAGTTGTTGTACAACCCCAAGTTTAGGAGTTAAAAAGTGAGTATAATTGCCTTGTTCAAGAAAATATGTTAGCAGATTGTTTAGGAGAAGGGGGCAGCTGAAACATTCTCTCATCAACTTTATGATCCAATAGCTGACTATATGGAAACATTCTTTGGTCAAAAACAAATATATTTTATGGGATATGTATCAAGTTTTTTATCTGAAAATATTTTGTGGTGCATGATAATTTTAATTTCTCAAACTCAACAATATGGAGGCACAAGGTCCAATACACAAATATGGCGCCACTGGAAGGTGGATTTCCCTTGAAGGACTCTAGCCATGTGTATAATACAACCTCTTCATAAATAAGGTCAACCAATGAGCATTTTATTTTGAAGCTGCAATATTTTTAGTTTAACATTTTCAGTTCAAGAATAAAGATCCTCCAAGATAGAGGTTTTAGGGAGTTCGAAATTTTAAGATATTTTGGATTAGGATCTATTTCCATTTTGGTCTCCATTCCCAACTAAGGCCACTGATCTACAATTTCTCAACACTTTTCTATTAAAGCACTGTCCCCAGCGAGAGCTAGATGTTGTAGCTTATTTTTGCCTCTTGGATTTGGACCATGAACAATAAGGTGTGATTTAGTATGGAAGATTCAATTCAGCATTCTGCTAATATATTTGATCTTTATGCTACAATGGAAGAGTTGCATGGCTATAGTTCACAGGAAATAAAGAAATTGTTGGAAGATTCTCATAATATGACAATGTGTTTGATTACTCAGAAAGTCTCTTTGATAAAGGCTGATATGGAGAGGGTATCTTGGCAGTTTCCTTTGTATCTTTTAGCTTGTATGTTTACATGGTGTTGAGTTACACCTCTAGTACTTGTTACGTTGTTCGACTTTTTCATATTCTCAATGATGTAGGCATCTATCTTTCTGTATTTGGGAACTGCATTGACATCTGAACTTCTCAAATGTCCTACATCATAGTCTTCCACTTATTTGTACCTTATGATAGCATTTATATTGCCTCAATATAATACATACTGCTTTTTTTCTCTGAAAAAAAAAACATTTTACACTTGAGAAGATATTGTTGGACAAGTTGAGACTTATGGAGCAGATTATTGATTTGGTTTTCTTTATGCTTGTGGTACTTGCACATTCAGAGCGGGATAGTTGCATTGGGACCTTCTTGATGCTTTACCATGCAACATTGGTTGCATGTACCCTTTATCTTTTAAGAGCTTGTGTTTCTCCTGAATCTGTAACTTTTGTCTAGTAGTGTGAAGCTTCATTAGAAGCACTCCATTCTCTTTATTTACAAAGGTGAGTTGCGGAACGACTTTTACAAAACAAGGAACTCTGCGAAAATGGTGGTGTTGGTCAAGGTATTGTTGGTGCAGGGCAATTGATAAGGAAAAATGTTGAGAATGTAGTTGCTCGTTTGGAAATTCAAGTTTGCATTTGATCTGAGTATTCATTTGGTTTCTTTTGTCTGGATTGATATGAAATACTTAAACGGATAGAGGAAAACTGGAACATGCTGTGCGAATTGCAGAAGTGTGACGTAGGCAGGTGTGAAGGGAATTGAAGACTTTGAAGCATGAGCATAAATGTGATAACATTGTCGATTCAATTGAATTATAATGGATGCGAATAAGAAGAGAATTGGGTCGCTGGGATGGCTGACAGAGTTGGGGGTGATGCCCATAGAAGGGGTGTATGTGTCTTCGTTGTTAGAAATGAGGGCTCAGCTCTACAAAACCCAAGAGCAATCCAAGCACAATAAGGATGTCACCCCTGATGTTGATTTGCACTGCACAAGGAAGACGAATAATGCCCCTCACAATATCTTCTCCAATAAGAACTCTGGTGTTGAAGATCGAGCTCACAGGGATAAACTTCAACTAAAATCCAAGAATTGAGGACCAGTTAGCTATGCCACATTGGAGAATAAAGCAAAACTGTATGAAAAAATTGTGCATGGAGAACTTCCAAATGATGAATAAATGAGAAATATTGTGTGGATTTCCTTCGGAAGGGTACTTTAGAGAATGAGCTTGAAAGCTTAGAAGGGAACAATAAAACTAGAAACTGGACAATGACAGTAAAATGGACAGTGATATGTCCTCCTCATATTCATATGGAGAAGCATGTCCCCCTATCTTCACTTCACCTATCAAGGAAGGATAAAAAATATACAAATATTCTATACATGGAAGCCCAACTAAAAATCAGAGGAATATCATTGATGTAAGTTATCTATTCGAACAAGCACACTCGGTTACTCACAAATGTTACCAATACATCATAATAAATAACTATCTCGCTCTTCTGCAATTCGTGCTTTAACAACATAAATATATATGTTGTCTTTATTTTGATATTTCTAGTTGTCAAACGATGTTATACTCGTTCTAAGTGCTAGAAGAGATCGTTACTTCATAACACTCATGTCAAGATCCAATGGAGTCCCGACACTGAAAGTTGCACAGAGTTTATGCCAAAGCGTGCTCCTATAGGCAGATTTTGTCAAAACTACCAAGGAAGAGAGGAGAATTCAATAATTCCAGCGAGTGGGATCTGTGGCATCGTCGCCGAAGCTGTAAATGCTGGTGTAGGACTGGCATTCAAGCTTAGCTAGGTTTATCTCATCGACGGAGCCCAAATTGATGGGCGCATATACACAGTAGGAGGAAATTGGCGAATATGGCTATAAACCAAGGCCTACCACTCCAGGGCAGCTGTAGAGACCTGTTGACTACTGGAGTAGCACCTGAAGATTATGTGAAGACTCCATGCCCAAGGATGATCCAGAGGACACTTGTACCATCAGATGTCATCAGTCAACAGAGTTTTTTAAATCTCCTTCTATCTTCTCATCATCTTTCTTCTTTGTACCCAGATTCCACACCCTGCGGGGAATTGTAATAAGTGATGCTAGTATGATGATTTTCTTGAATTTGTAACAGGCCTAGGATGTGGGACTCGATCAGCAAACGAGTACACCTTGGAGTGTTTTTTTTATCCGGTTAATTATCCCTTCTTTTTCAGAGGCGGATAATTCTCTGGATTTTTTCACTCATTTTTACCCCAAAGCCGAGGGGACGGTTTGAAGATTGAGCCCCTGACACATCTTAGTGTCTAGGGTCGATGTATATTACCATACTAGATCACACAAAAAGTTTCGTGGAATTTGGCTAGGTCTAAGTAGGATTTTTAATAGTTAAAAATTTCCCGCAAAACGGGATTTTTTAATTATTTTTTATGTAAAGGCATAAATAAGTGGCCTTAGGAGATGTCTGGGGCGTATGACCAGTCGAAATTCATCCTCAAAGGCCTAGCATTCTCCTAGAGCCTACTTTGGGGGTCAAAAAATGACTCAGAGTCCCTCAAAAGGCGATTTTTCAAGTGACAGTGGCAAAAATAAAGAAAAAATTCAAAAAAATGAATAATTGGAAAAATTTATAAATTTTTCCAGATGTCAAAATAAGTCAAATTTTGACATGGAAGTCAAGCAGAGGATCAAGGGTGATGTGGAGAGCAATGTGGGGCCCACCTCAAGTCAAAGCTTCAGCAGAAAATCAAAGTCAAAGAAAGTCAACAAAAAGTCAAAGTCAAAGGGGCCAACGTTGAAGTCACAAGGCAAATGAAATTTTGGAAGTCATGACTTTGATTTAATTTTTTGATTTAAAGTGTAAAGTTAAATGAATAAATATGGACCCCACCTTGGCCTAGCCATCACTCAGCCAACCAAAAAAAAAAGCCATACGCAGTCCGTACGCAGCTCAGCCAAGAGATATTCGATGGTCAGCAAGTCAACAAATCAGTTACGTGGTTTGCAAAAGGTCCAAACAGCATTTACTCAGCAATATTTCAGCAGAACGTGGGCAGGTCAAGCAGTTTCACGCTGGCAGGTCAACATGGAAATTACGTGGGTATACTCAGCATTTAACGCAGCTCAGCACTACCAAAAATACGCATACGTATCAGCATGGTCTACGTGGGCATGTTCAACATGTTTACGTAGTCTAAAGGGCAGTTCATACCGCAGTTTATGTGGCAGCTTCCACACGTGCCCACTCAGCAATATTTCAGCAGTACGTGGGCAGCATCTAGCTGAGGTTCCAAACAGTCAATCAGCAGTTAACACATTTTCATATATTCCAGCAGTTTAACACAGTTTATGAGGAATCTACGTGGGCCCAGTCAAAGGCATGTCCAACAGTTAAGGTGGGCAGCTACAGCAATTAGCAAAGGCAGCCAACACGCACAGTCAAACATCAGTTAACTCAGCCAATCAGCAGTTACGTTCGCAGCCAATGAACAGCAGTTCAAAGGCAGCCATAAAGCAGTTCTGAGAACAGCATTTAAGTTTGGAAACACATGGCAGCCACATGTTTATAACTCAGCAGTTATCTTCAGCAATTTATCAGTCATATCAGCCAATTGTCATTTCATTGTTTCATTGGGATCTTCACCATTGTGCCACTTGTCATTGGATTTCTCCTTGGGATCATCTCCCATTTTCCTACTTATATGAGCCTTGGGCTCTTATTGTATCATCATAGAACGAGCTATTGGGCTGGCGGAGACTTTGCCGGATTTTGTACTCAGCTTTCACATTAATAAATAAAAGTCTTTGGGGTTACTAACTTCTTTTGTGGCGCATGCTTTGGTACATGAGGTATACCTGTGTCGTTTGATATTCATTTAATTTCATATTTGCTATTTAGTTGTTTTCCTTTGTGCATTTGCCTGAGGGCACTATTGTCTAGGGAGGAGAGATTTGCAGCTATCTCAAATCTCCTCTGGGCTTGGTATATTTTGTAAACTTGTTGTAGCTTGTCCATTCTCGGTTGAATGACAAGCTCAACTTGGTCTCTATATGCCAAGTCTCTTTTTGCACTAACAATTCGTTTGCAAGTGTTTTCTGTGTTTTCAAAGGACAGGTTGCCAGCTCTATTGGAGTGTGAGGACTTCTTCGGCGGGAATAGTCACCTCCAACGATATCGAAGGTCCCACAAGTTGTTCAAGCCAGCAAGCCCATAAGATATCAAAAAGATTTACTCAAGAGGGAGTTTCTTGAGCCCTTAGCTTAGTTTCTATTTTGAAAAGTTATCACAAATTTTCTCCTTTCATTTAAAAGCTTTTGTTTTCATTCTGAGCATAAAAAGAAATACAAATAAAAATCTTTTCATTTCTGAAAGAGCAACGTTTTGAAGGCACTGGTCATTTATGTGTTTCATGCTTATCGTATGGTTAATGGCTATTGTTTATATTTCGTTTTGATTTTAGATCTCAGATTGACAATCTTATTTAACTCAAATAATTCTCCTAGAACTTTTCATCTTAGCTTTAGGCTTAACTTTCCATTTAGGGACCACCCCCCTTAGCTAGCCTAGGAGATAGCTAAAACGGAGAGAGTTGGGATCAGTGTGACAGCCCCTTCTCTGAGTTCCCTGCCACCAACCACACCTTGTGGGGTTGAAGGCTTTTCTCGCTAACTGGTAGGTAGGTGTGGGCGGCAGGGTCAACAGGCCCACCAACATGATATTTGCAACTCACTTCCTCACATTGCAATCTCTCACTTCCCGACAACAAAACTTGCAGAAATTTTTTTCCAGTGATGATTAGAATTCATCTCAGTGGGCTCACTGAGAATATGGAAAAGACACCAAAAAGAAAAGTTTTGACAACACTTTTTGGAAAACAGTAGCAGAGCTTGTGAAAATTGGTGAGACCATCTTGTGAAAATTGGTGAGCCCCTTGTTAAGGTCTTACAGCTAGTGGATGGGGAAAAATTGGCCATGGGCTACATCTATGAGTCTATGGATCAAGCAAAGGAGCATATACAAGCAGCCTATAAGGACAGAGTAGGTAAATATGGGCCTATTGGGAGATCATTGATAACAGATGCAACAATCAACTCCATCATCCTATAGATGCAGTCTACTATTTCCTGAACCTAAAGTATCATTATAAAGCTAAGGTAGGAGAAGATTATATTGGGGAGTTCAAAGATGGGTTTTATGAGTGCTTGGAGCGCATGGTACTTGATTAGTCGCAACAGTTGGAAATACATCAACAAATCACTACTTTCTCTAATGCCACAAGCACATTTGGAAAAAATCTAGCAAAGATTGCAATAAATGTGGATCAACTAGGTAAGAAATTCCAATTTATTTGTTTTGTTTTGGGTAAAGTTCAATTATTTAAAACTGAAGTTGTAATTTGTATTTTGTAAATTGTTCAAACTCACCATCTAAATTGTTGAACAATGAACTAACTCTAGTGTTTGTCTTTGTAGCACATTGGTGGGAGTTGTTTGGAAACCAATGTCCTCAACCACAAAAGTTTGTAGTTCGAGTTCTCAGCCAAACTTGCAGTGCTTCTGGGTGTGTGCACAATTGGTCAACAGTGCTTCCATGTCCTGTTCCATATTCTGGATTTGAACATCTTGTTCAACTACTATTTTGAACAGCTTTTCCTTTTCCATTTCCATATTGGTTACTTCTTTCGCCTGAGGGTGGTTTGTTGTTGGAAGCTTAAGTTGTTTTCTGAGGGCTTGAATATCTACATTTTGTTCTTAATTATTTCCTCGGCTGCCTTGACATCACTAGGATCATATCCTAGTTTGATAATTAAATCTTCTAAAGTTTCGATTCCGGCGTCTTTCACTAGAGAAGACATTCTTTCTATCCTCAATTGTGAGTGCATATTATTCAGAGATGTTTGTAACTTGGAGGCAACCATGGTTGAACTGATCAGTGTTGAGAAAATCATCTCACATGCTCGCTTATGCAAATCGATTTGATCGATTGCATGAATCTTTTTGGTATCAACGGAAAATATTGAAGCCTTATAATCTTCTACACTTCTGGAGGCTGGAACTATAGGTTCCAAAAAGGCCATTTGGAATTGCCCCTTTTCTGTGTCAAATGCAGATAGCAACCTGTGTTGGTTGGTGGCATTTTGCTTCCAAAACTATGAGTATGTTGAACCCTTCAAAGCTCCATTCTTCAACTTGAACTCCCTGTATCTTGCAAAAATACTTTGTTGTGCCAGAATCTAAGATGTAGAAGAGATAGGAAACTCAGTTGTCTCCTCTACATATGGGCAAGAAGTGGTAGTATCTGTCAAAACCATTGTACTCTGCTCCTGTGACTCCTTTTCTTGTGAGGATTCTTCTTGGATGTTTATTACTTGAGGATCAGTCTTACCTGTCAAAACCATTGTATTATGCTCCTGTGACTCCTTTTCATCTGAGGATTCTTCTTGGATGTTTATTACTTGAGGATCGGTCTTAGTAGTGGTCTTTGGATTCTTCTTGGATGTTTATTACTTGAGGATCAGTCTTAGTAGTGGTCTTTGGATCCTTCTTCCTCTTGAAGATATGGAAATCTACAGCGTGAGCTTCTGAATTTGCAGGGGACATACTTTTCCTTGGCCTCTTGATTTCTTTGTCTTTTGGGATAGGAGTTTGCAGAGATGATTGACTGACTATTTTCTCTTTATCCTCCTCTAATGTGTTTTCTATCCACTGCTCTTGATTAGCATACTACTCTATCTTTGGCCTAGGGGTATGTGCATATAGAGTAGACTTCTACTCAACTCTCAGCTTTGAAATTATCCCTAATGGCTCATAAGACGAAGCAAAGCTTGGTTTAATTTTCATCCACTTTAATATTTCCTCCACTTCCTTTGTTGTTGCTCAACTCTCAGCATTGAAATTATCCCTAATGGATCATAAGACGAAGCAAAGCCTGGTTTAATTTTCATCCGCTTTAATATTTCCTCCACTTCCTTTGTTGCTGCTCCGGTATTTAAAATATAAGGCCCAACATTTGCCATCAATTTAAATTGTGCCTTCTTTTTATTTGATACAAAATGCAATTCATCCATGTTTAACATTTGTCTAGCTTACTCAAGGGCAAAGACTCAATGGCACAAACACTGGCAATCTATAAGGAGGAAGCTCACACCCATAGATTCTCATTATTGTATAATTATGGTATAAATACCAATTTCCAACTTTCGTCTGCTCTGAAAGATGCAAAACCTTCTGATCTCTGGTAAAATCCTTGGTATAGCATCATTGTTGAGTAGACAAAAGGATGTATGTAGAAACTTATCCACAAAATCGGTGAATGAATAATCTTCTGAATTTCTTCTGACTAAAGAAGTCCAGTGAATGACTGATGATGTGGTACCCTGATCATCCATCTTCTGTAATTGGAACTTGACCCTGTCTGCCTAGTAAAATAGCATTAGATATACTAAAATGGATTGGTATTTGAACACAGATTCAGCTTCAAACTTGAGAAACTTCTCATGTATAACATCTGATAAGAACTGACTGGCCTATATGATAACCTAATAAACAAGTAACCATGGAAATGACTTGTCTTGACATCTCGGGGAAGATAGAAGCAAAGTACGGGGATTGTTCTAGGCAATTCAGAATTCTCAGGAAGAAAACATTCAAAAATATAGGCTCGTTGAGGGAAAGTAAGCTTTTTATATATTTCCATGACTGCACCAGTGGAAAATGGGTGCAAAAAGGCCTGAGGATTTATCTGAAGAGCTTGACAAATGCTTTCCAGGGAAATCGAAAATAGGACATCATTGTCTTGGGCAATTACTGTTGGGTGTGGAGCATGATTATTTAGAGGTCTTTGTTTCAGCCGGATGTATACCCCAGGAAGTTTGTACACCCCTCCACGCGGGCGCGGGACTGTCCCCCCGCGAGGGTTCAGGGGGGCCGATCCCCCCCAGCTAGGGGGTCTAGGGGCCAGCGATCCCCCGTCGGGGGCAACGCCCCCGAAGCTAAAAATAAATTGCCTTGTAAAAGTATAGTAATTTCTAGTCAATCTGGGCCGTTCATTAGGTAGATGATCTGACAATAGAACTTATGTTTAGTTTAGGGTTTTTTGCCCTAGAAGGCAACCCCTCTCTTTGTATGATGGCATTGTATTGAGGTTGTGTAATAGATGTGTATTCTCCGAGCGAGAAACAGAGAGGTGAGACTGTGAGAGAAAACAGAGGATATTACAGCGGATCTGGTGTAGGTTGTGTCTCTTCATTTTGCTGGATAATAGAAAGGAAGGACTGGCTGTTCGGGGTGGACGTAGCCCAAACTGGGTGAACCACGTATATCTGTGTCTCTCTGGTTTTATGCGTTTTATTGTGTTTATATTTCTGCAATATTCTATGTGTTCCATTGCTCTGTAATATATAATTTTCTAACAATTACTGCTTTCTGGCTGAAGAGGTACCTGAGATGACACCGGGTAGCGAATTTAGGGAAAATATGAGTGTGAGGAAAGGTAAATTAAGGTAGAAGTGATTGCCAAATATTTAAATCATCACTAAGGTCTAAATACTTCTGTTTTGCCCATATTATGGAGCTCATACAGATCAAACTCACATTGTGTTTCTGCTATTTTGTATTGACTATCAATTAAAGGAGTCTTATCCAAATCAGGGACAGGGGGTACCATAAGATTCTCATCAAGCATCTTTCCCTTTCCTTTATGTGAGGGCATCTTAACTTCAAAGGGAAAATCAAGGAAACAAAATTACTGAGTTGTGGTTAACTGAGATTTGTAGAGGGAGATCGCTTTACAGAGGGCATTGGTAGGCTTCATAGATGCTTCAAACTAAACCTGGATAAATCAAACAATTGTTGAAAGGGAAATTTGCAAGTCGGGGCAGGATTTTTATAACGGAATTTGAGGGCTTTTTACAGGATTGTTACCGTTCTTTGAGCATGGCATTAATTGGAAATTCATATGTTGGCAGGAGAAATTTATTATCCAACATTTATATGACTGTTGGCTGGAGATTTGAATGGTAACGGTCATATGACATGGAGGGTAGGTGACGTGGACGGATGGATGAGTAACAAATGGCATGGGCGAATAGCACGGGAATGAATGGGTAGAAGGGAGCGTCAAATGGTGGTTTTCGGGGGGAGGCAAGATTGGTAAATGGTATCGGGAGGAGTTCTCCTGGAAACACTACGGGGATGACACGTAGCTTGGGTGGTTTATTTGGAAACCACATTTCGCGCCCCGCCCCACCCCCCCCCCGCGTTCCTTCTGTTAAGTCCCGAAAGCTCGGGGGGTGTCTAAACATCGCCCCCCGCCATTGATCTAGGCGAGGACAATCACAACCATCAGAAAGTGCGATTTGTTTATACAAAACGACACAACATCAAGTCAACTTTATTTGAGACTTTTAAAACAAACTTTAACAAAATAATTTAAATCAGCAACATTCGAACTAGAGTGCCCTTCGGGGTTTCATTACTTTTTATTTATTTCTTTTTCCTTTCCCCTTTAATTTTTATTTTTTCAGGGTGGCTGTCTGAAGCACTTGTCGTTCGATTTCACCAAGGCAGTTCGAATAACCAACTCAGAGCCATTCCTTTCCTGAGTTCTGAACGAGTCTCTTTGCCTTTGAATAGCGTATTGGTAGCAGACTTGGGTTAAATAATTGTGGGGCCTACCAAATGTCATAACTAGGCAGTGCATACATCTTCTGGGCTGCATATAAACGTCTGAGACAAGCATATCATGGGTGGGGCCTATTCCCTGTGCTAACCAGACCCCACACTCAGCTGCTGGACGTGAGGGCCTCTACATTTTACGTCGGTGTCAATAATCAGATTTTTGGATGGTTCGTGGGCCATATTTGAGACCTTGGTAAGTCGTATTCCCCTGTTGGACGTGGTTCATTCCTCTGGGCAGTGTTTGTTTACTGGAGGCAAGTCGAGTCACAGAATTCTGAAGTGGATTTACTCCTGCTCGACTGGTTGATTTAACATTGCATATTGGGCTGACTGTGCTCTCATAAGGGAGTCGAATTACATAGTCTGTTGCTGGTTGGGAACAGTGTGTAAAGGGTGGAGGCAGCTCTAACTCTTAGACAATTTGTGGTACCTTATTTGCTGGTTATATGGTTAGAGCTTGACAGCCCAGTTCGTGGATGGTTCTGAAGGCCACCTACAGGAAGAAACCGAGTTGCTATACCTTATCCTGGAGCTGCGTACAAGGGCTGAAGCTTACAAAGACTCTTTGGGCAGCGTTATCTATGCAGACACGTCCTTACTCAAGCCTTTCTTTATTCCTGTTGGCAGTCAAGGCAAACCAGGTGCCAAATAGAAATTTTCTGCTATGTATTTTATTTAAATATTGAAGCTGTTGCTGTATTTAATCCCCAGAATATCCTTATAACGAAGTTTATTCAGAAGATTGTTACAGTTCAGATTTGAGTTGGACATATCAGTTGCTAGTCATTGTACGTAGTGGTCATTATGTGTTTGCAATAAATGATGTCCCTTAACAAAAAAATTCAGAAATTTTTACATTGGAATTTTACACAAGATGAGTTGCTATGTTGTGTGTTGTATTCGAAATGAGAAGGGCTAATTCCCTTTTATAGTGAACTTAGGGTGCTAAGGGGCATGTCCCCTTGGCTAGGCCACCTAGAACAATTTGGAGCTGACCTGCACAAAATATAATTTAATTTTTTATTTATATTATTTTCTTTTATTTTAGCCCACTTGAATAGCTGCAAAATATGTCCTACAGCTACCCAAAAATAAACAAACTTGAGGGTTTGCATTCTCCTTTTTTTATTACTTCATTTGCCAACCTTTTCCTTGGTGCTTGTAGGCCTAGATATTCCTTTGTTGATCTACATCTTGAAACCCTATGTCACACATGCCTCTCTTAGGGCTTGGTATATGATACACTATTCCTATACAAAAAGAATTGTGTTTATGTCCACTGAAGAGTATCTTTACATAGTATACATTTACATCACCTTGAGTCATATAACATAAAATATCCTTTAGGTGATCACTAGGAAGCCTCCCTTGTTGTGCAATTCCACTAAAGAGCAAGAGGAAGATTGCTGAGGTGACAATAGCAATCTCCCTCATTTTTGCAACAAGGTCTGGCCCTTGCCTTGTGAGGCCTTTCACAAGGCCTACTAGAATTTCAGGCAACAGTGATCATGCAGGAAAAACCTGAACAGACCACATCTTTGAAGAGGTTTGCAATATGTAGTCCAAGGGAGTCAGAAATTCTGCCTGAAAACCTTCCTCATCAACTACTTTGCTAATATTCAAGGTCCAGATAACTCTTTTAATATTTCCCATGGTAAATAAGAAACATGAAGTTGGAGAAACGAAACAACTGAAGATTGATACGGTAATAGAGAAAAATGAGAATAAATCTGCAATGAGAAGACTGATGGGGAATAACTAATGGGAGATTGCAGGTATAGAATTAATCTTGTGTTACATGACAAGGTACAGTTAGCAAGACCCTTACTAAAATATAGTAGACATCCCCACATTTTAAACATGATCAGGAATACTATGACAACAATTGAAGAATAGAACAACTCTACAAGAAATAGGGTTTTTGAGTATTGTAAGATTTACATCTCACCTATTGTAAAACATTCTTAATAACAGAAAGCAGCCAACTGAATTTAGCCATGTGAAAAAAAATGAACCAGGTGAAAGATGCTTCCTGTGTCTTCTCCACATGCTAAATTCATGATTCTAAAAAACAAAAGAAAACATCCATGGGGATTATATTCTACCTTTGCAGTAACAGACAGCTATGCAGCAAAGAAATCCTGTTAAAAAGATGAAGAAAGGCCTCACCTTGTATGTTGCACAATCAGTATTGCTTCTGAAAGCAAGAGTAGCCATTGCATGCTGAAGCTCTTTCATATTGGTGGAACCCCATGGTGCAAGATGCTTCCGAGCATATGCAATTGCGTCCATGCTATGGTCAACTCGAACAAGCTCAATAAACTCTTGCAGCCTGAGCTGGAACTCTAACTTGCTCTGCATTTCAAACAATCAAGTCCCTAAACTTGTTTATGCAGATAGAAAGAATGTAGACATGATAGGTATCACACTGTAAATTGAAGTCTCAGAAAAGCAGCACAATATAAAAGAGTCCTGAAACTAAAATAAGTCGCTTATCGCAACACTTGGCAGAGATAGTTTGCCATTGAATTATCAATAACGCAGTCAAAGTAATATTCCTACCAGATACAAAAGTTGTTACCTTATATTTCTGACATATTAGTAAGGTTCACAAAATGTTGTATCAATCATCATTTCTACTAAGACTAATAATATTAGTCCACTTCATGCTTTGGAAACAGGACCTCTTTAAACTGCGTTATTAGTATATTAACACAATCATTTCCCTTTGTTCTGAGGCAGAGTTCCATTTTCAATAGCACATATACTACACCATTGTACTCTTCCACTAATCCATCATTAAGTCCAGGGATGCACCAAAATAACTAGCATGGATAGCCACGCATCATATCACAGTAGTTTGGAAATTATGATATAACAGGATTATTCTATCTACATCAGGAAATAAAGATCTGAGATGTCCACATCATTCTAAGGCAAACTCAAATCATGCTAACTTAGTCAGAAGGAAAAGAATAAACCAGAATATCCATACTCAAAAACTGATCTGATTGAGTGGCTCTCATAACCTTTCATCCAAGGGTGTGGCTATGACACCGCTAGGAATCCAAGACTTTTGATTTAGACCCACTTGCTAGTGGCTGTTTCCCACTCAGTTGCTTGGCATGATACTTTACACATAATAAGGAATTCACAAACACCTAAACACTACCCAATAGCCCCAAAGGTCTGTTTGCAGCTTCGTCAGATTTGAGTTTTTGATGTCATATTTTCTCACCACACAATGTGTGTATGCATATCATGTAGAATTTGTAGAAATTTGTAGACCCAACTCAGTTTCAAATTTTAGGAATCACATCAGTTTAATGACCAATCCATCATTGGTTTAATGTTGCTATTTCATTTTTTTTAACATAAATATATTCAAATACAATGAAACACATAAGCCTACTCTACTTAAATTTTTCGCTGAGAATAACACAAACCGTCCCACAATTTAACACTGATTTTTTGGTCTAAAGACCTTGTTGACCACTACGTGTCAACGACCCATAGTAGTACACTCCCTTTTTTCGCAAAAGGGAAAGTGCCTGATCGATGTGTCTGTGCCGTCCAACTATCATCATCAGCTTGATCATCATCTTATAATGTAAACCCAATCCGCATGTGTATATGTAAATAATCTCAGCAGATCCGTGTCGTGTATGTAATCACCTAGGTAAACCTACTTTTCTCGGAACGATCTACATTCCGGGAGGTTTTTTGTCTCACCGATCCATTCTCGGATGGTCGGCAGGGTTTTCCTTCAGCCTTACCCCTAGTGTTTTAGATCGAGTCTATGTAAAAGTGATTTGGAAATAATCCTAACTATTTGGTTAGGTTATTTTATTACAAAATGTTTGATCTGCTAGATTATATTTGTGTCGCAGAACTGAGTAGTCTGTGAGGGTCTTTGCAAATGGGTTTCCCCCTTGAAATGTAAAAAATGTAAAAAATCAGGATGTAAAGTGTCCTAAGGGTTGGAAAAACAATTTATCCCCTCATAAGTTAATTAATTAAATTTTGTGGCCAAAATTAATTAAAATCATAAGCCAGAAATTTGATTGATTCTAGGTCCTAGATAAATTTAAATTTTCCAAAGGCAAAATGCGTTGGTCCTTAAAAAATTAAAGTTTTAGAGCTCCAGGTACTAAGGTAAATTAATTATTTTGCTAAACTTTAAGCCTTTGGTCCCAGGGGTTAAGTCAAAGTCAAAATTGTGAGGAAATTAATTCAAAAATTTAATTTTTGAATTAATTAAAATGCATTTAATTGAAAATTTCGAATTTCCTCAATAATTTAAAATTTCAACGGATGAGATTAAAAGAAATTTTAATCCTCATCAACGGTCGAAATTGCTTTGACAAGGATCACTCGAACTAGCCGTTGGAGGATTTATCTTTAAATAGGAGGTCATTTGTCAATCAGTATCATCCTATCTCTGGATCGTGTGCTAAGCGAAAAGCTCTATCGTAAACTTTTTATGAGCAATAAAGAAAGACTTTCGGGTTAAATCTCTGCTGGTGTTACTCCTCGTGGAAATATTGTAAGATGTGTCATTTTCATGCATAGATTTCTTTTTAGCCATTGATGATAGCTTTCTAAAGAGCGATTTGAGTACAGGTATCTTGCTCAGTCGCTAGGGTTTGAATGATGATTTAAGTTTTGAATATAATAACATGTATCTCTATTTATCTTCATTTTATTATTGTTTTCCCGCTCTATGTTGATGGTTAAATTGAGTTTTGCAGGAAATCCTTAATTATCAGATCATCGGGCGTTCAGGGAAGTTCTCGGTTGAACTAGCCAACTCCCGATCCGTGTTTTCTAAAGAGCGCAGCTTGATTTGAACCCGAGCTTATCATAAGATTTTTATTTGGTGATGCATGAAGGGTTTTGGACGAAGCACCTCCGTTTAAATTTTAAAATTTCAAAATTTTTCTGTGCTAAATTGATAAATCTGGCTTTTAAGAGCCTTACATTATCAGATCTAGGAATGGAGTTGGACTCACACTCGCCAGATCTGGTAGATCTGCTGTTCTTGTGCATAGATCTATAAAAAAAAAATCTGAATGGGGTTTTCTGGGTTTTAGTTTTTTGGGTCATTGTATGGGTGTTTTCCTGTTTTTTGCAGCTATAGATCTCAAGAAGAAAACTGTGCAAAGCCCAGATCTAGGCCTTGGAGGGTAAGATCTGGATCTCTGGGGTTCATCAATGTCATTTTTGCAGAGATCATATCCAGATTTTGCAGTCCAAGGGTTTAGATTTATTTATTCTCAAATCTGGAAATTTCGTGAGGGTTTCATTAAGAAATCTGAAGTAGAAGGATTTAATTAAGATTTTTAGAAATTAATTTTTAAGGGGTTTCTGGACCACCGTTAAGCTGATCCATTCTTTGTTTTGCTGACGGGTTTTTTGGGGTTTACTATGCAATTTCAAATTTTTTTTAAAACCTTTCTACTACAGCATTCCCGCAGTCATTTCTAGTGTGGCCTCTTCCTGCAAGAAAACGTGTTTTTTAAACCCTGGCAAACTGCTTCTTCATAAATCTGAATCTGCCATACCCTCTGCGTTTGATCCCTTGCTAAACCCTCCTCTATATCCATTCATCTCCACACTGCCCAACTTCATAACCCCGCTCCCACCATGCAATTTCTAAACCTGCACGTTTTGCTCACACCTTGGACCTACGTGCTCCCTCATCCTCTTCCACCATTCCGCTGTCCAAACCTGCAAATAGCTCTTGCTCTCTCTTCCAAACCCTCTCCACGCAGCTTCATTCCCCATCATGGCTCCCTAGCACTGCCTACCCTCCTCGCGTGCTACTCCAGCCATCTAACAAATCTATCACTTAGTTCCTCTGTCGAATTCTCCCATCGTCTTGCAAAACCCATCCTTGCTGCTACCCCGTGAGTCCTTCATACGCTACCCAAACATGCATATTCCTCCTCCTTCACTCTCTGTGTATTAACCTGCACACAATGCACACAACAACAGCAAAGCCTTTTTTTATGTGTATATCCTTTATGTTAGCCGCATTTCCTTTTCTTTTTTTTTCCTTTATTATTTCATTTGTATATCCATTAGATTGTAGGCTTGATTTTTTTTTAAGTTTAGATTTTAATCCATTTCGATATACATTTTATTTAAATTTTCTTTTCTTCTTTTTTTATTTATTTATGATTATTGGTGTGTTAGTTAGGTGTTAGGGTTAGTTTATTATAATATATATCTTAGTTTAGGATTAGCATAGATTTTTTTTATTTTCACTTAAAGTTCAATCACTGTTTTGGTTTTCATTTTTTTATTATTTCTTTTCTTTTTACATTATTTCATTTAGACTTTGATTGCTTCAGAATCAGATGCATGATCCGACTCTGAGTCAGAACCCGACAAGGGGAATGACAAAGGGACGCAGACTATCGATGTGGAGCCCAATGCCACTATTGCCACCCCGAAGATCTAGAATGAGAAACCCGAAGATCTAGAGGAGGAGGAGCACCTCTTCCACTCATAGATGTGGGTAAAGGGCTCCCCGCTACAGTTCATTGTCGACAGTGGAAACCAAAAGAACCTCATTTTGACAGAGGTCATGAAGCGGCTGGGCTTACCGACCACAGCATAGCCACAACCATACACTATCAAGTAGCTTCACCAAGGACTGGATCTTCGCGTGAGCCAGCAGTGGAGGAGCAAGCGGGCATCTTCACCTCCCCCACAGGGTTGCCCTTGCACTGTCAGGTCAAGCACTCCATCAGTCTAACCCCGGGTGCGTTGTTGCCCAGTGGACCAGTCTATCAGAGATCCGTTCTGGAGAACGACAGATTTAGGAGCTGCTGCAGAAAGGTCACATCTGGCCAAGTTCATTGCCCTATGGGAGCCCAATCGTGTTGGTACAAAAGAAGGATGGGACTTGGAGACTTTGTATTGACTATCGTGTGTTGGACAAGATCATTATCCGGAAAAGGTACCCGATCCCATGGATTGATGACCTTCAAGACCAACTCAAGGGGGTAAAATATTTCAGCAAGATCGACTTGAAGTCCGGATATCACCAGGTACCAATCGAACCCTCCGATGTGTGGAACACTGCCTTCAAAGCCAACGAGGGCCTTTTCGAATGGTCGGTTATGCCTTTTGGGTTGACGAATGCTCCTGCAACCTTCATGACGTTGATGGATGACATCTTGCGGCCATTCACCAACTCATTTGTAGTCATATACTTGGATGACATCCTGATCTTCAGCCGGAGTTGGGAAGAGCACCTCCACCACATCCGACAGGTTCTCCAAACACCGCGGCAACACAAGCTGTATGCCAATTTGGAGAAATGCACTTTTGGCATGACCCAGGTTTAGTATGTGGGATACATGAACGGGGGGGACCGGGGTGCATGTGGATCCAGCAAAGATCCAAGTGATTCGGGATTGGCTGACCCCAACCACTCTAACAGAGCTCCGTAGCTTTCTGGGTTTTGCCAATTTCTACCGTAGGTTCATGTTGGGATTCTCTCATATCACTTGGCCCTTGAGTCAAGTCACCAAGGGAGAAGCGAAAGCAAAATTCTTTTGATTTGAATCTCAACAGAAGGCATTCGCAGAGTTGAAACATTTCCTCTGCTCTGCACCAGTGCTCACTTTCCCAAACTTGCAACAACCATTTGAGATCGAGACAGATGCCTCTGACTATGCTATTGGGGTAGTCCTTACTCAATAGTGGCATCCAGTGGCATATCATAGTGAGACTTTCAGACATACTCCAGAAGTATCCCACTTATGACAGAGATGTATTCCATTGTGTAGGTCTGCCGACAATGGAATCATTACATTTTGGGGAAGGAAACGGTCATCAACACAGACCACCGACCCCTGCAGTTCATACAAACGCAAGGGAAGTTGCAGAATGATCACCATAAGAAGTGGTCCACATACCTACAACAGTTCCATGTGAATATCAAGTATAAGAAGGGTAGAACCAATAATGTTGCAGACTGCCTCAACCCGCCACCGATCATGGCATTAACCACCATGCTCAACTCTTGTGGGCACGAGACTTCTGATTGGCCACTTCTCTACAAAAGTGACCCAGAATTCGGCCACACATACCAGGCGCTCTTGAAGGGTCAGCAAGTTCCAGATTTTCACCTCCAGGATGCCCTATTATGCCACCTGGGACACCTTTGTGTTCCTTCAAGCAAACGAGCCAAGATGATTTGGGAAGCGCACTACAGTCGAGGGTCGCTGGGCATTCCGGGGTCGAGAAGACAGTGGCAGTACTGCAGAAGTATTTGTATTGGTCAAATCTTTGACAAGATGTCGCAAAGTACATCAAATCTTGCACTGCTTGCGCCATTGCCAAGCCGACCATCAAGAAGCAAGGCCTCTATACTCTACTACCTACCCCTAGTCGACCTTGGGAATCCATCTCCATGGATTACATGTCGGGCCTTCCTTCTACTAAGCATGGCAACGATTGTGTTTTTGTTGTCGCCAATAGATTCTCAAAGATGGCAATTATGGCGGCCTGCAAGAAGAATGTCACAGCAGAATCCACTGCTAAACTCTTCTTTGAACGTGTGGGTACACTTTGGGATCCCACAGTCTATCATCTCAGATCGGGACAGCAAGTTCCTTAGTACATTTTGGTCCAGTCTTTGGTCGATGTTAGACACCAAGCACACTAAGTCCACAGTGTTCCATCCCCAAATTGATGGCCAAACAGAGGTCGTCAACACGATGATCGTACACAGTCTACGCATGTACAACTCAAAGCGTCTACGCACATGGGATGAGAGCCTCCCCTATGTCCAGCATAGCTATAACCAAGCTCTCCACAACTCGACTGGCCACAACCTTTTTCAGGTGGGCTTGGGATTCCAGCCACTATGTCCCATTGATGTAGCCATGCTATTTGCAGCTACTCAGGCATATTTGGGTCATGTTCAGTTCGAAACCAATAAGGCAAATAGCTTCATTAAGCACATCCAACATATCCGCCAACAGGTCCACGACATTCTGGAGAAATCAAATGCCAAGTACAAGCAGCGACATGATCAACATCAGGTGCCACACAAGTTTCAGGTGGGCGACAAAGTCTGGTTGCATTTTCAAAAGGAACGCCTTACCGAAGCCTATCGGAAACTCAGACCACTCCAATATGATCCTTACACCATTAGCAAGGTTGTGGGAGACAATGCATTTGAGCTCAGCATTCCCCCACTCCTTGGCCTGCACCCATTGTTCAATGTGGACCGCCTTCAACCATACTTCCCAACATTGTTGGACACATCAGACATTGCAAAACAACTCACACCTACAGAGTTGAATCCAGATTGCATGGAACAAGCCACAACTGATCGGATCAGGGACACGTAGATCAAGAACACACGACAGCACAGGATCCAACTATATCGAGTTGTCAAAGCAACCAACTCCTTCACCAGGCAAGTGGCTCACCAGGGACCAAATTCAGCAAAAGTTTTCTCATCTCGTGGAGGAACTCAACGCAATGGGGACCATTACTTCCTAAGGGGGGAGTAAAGATCCAGGTGGATATTGGTGGTCACCCGCCTATTCCACTTGGACCCCCACCATTGTTTCTTTCAGTTTTTCAATTTCCTTAGTTGTAGCACAATTTAGTATCTTTGGCAGTTTTTCGGGTCCTGAACTTCCAGAGCCATTTTGAGGCCCTAAAGGAAGTTTTTTGGAAAAAATGGGACCAACATGGGTCGTCGACCTATGTTGGTCACTCAAAAGTTGTAGTCCTTAGATAGATCTTTCTAACAAGGGATTGTGCACGTCAAACGAAGATCGTATGTCAAAGTTACGACCCCGGGAAGTTGATGTATCAATTTACTCAAACGAGGCCCATAGTTTGGCACTTCATCTCCTAGGGTTAGGTTTCTGGATGTTTAGGGTTTTCCATTATTTCTCAATAATAAATAGGCCTTTGAGCCTCATTGTAACATAGTTCAGAGGCATGTAGCCATCACATAACTTCTCAGAGATAAGCTACCATCACCCGAGCTAGTCTTATTTCCATTCTGTTTGTAAGAATATTTTAATATTTGATATTAATAAAATGAAGAGTTATTTCTACTACATTTTTGTATTTATGGTTATATCTGTAATTTGTTGCGTTCCCGTGTAAATCCAAATCCTGCATGGTCTCTTTTTTTCAGTCTCATCATCGAACACTTGGAATATCACATCTTGATGTCTTCATCAAATCAACAACATGTGTTGTTGGCTAGAGTGTCCAAGTGACATTCGGATCCAATTTGCTTCTTTCTCCATATTTGTGTAACTTTCTTCTCTGGCACGGTTCTAGCTTGTGTAGGGGCCCAAGTCAAGTTACAATCATGTCACTATGTCCAATGCTATGACACTTGAAGCACTCTATGTTGTTCATGAATAAGAATTCATGACTTCTTGCAAAATTGCTTCTCAAAGATTCACGGGGACCATTAAATATGTCTTTGTGATATGCCCTACAATCTTTTTCCATGTGCCCAAAGTCTATACAAGAATAGCAATAACCAAGCAATATATTTTGGTACCTGGGAGAAGAAGGTTTCCTTGATGTACTTCTGAAGTCCTTTTGCCTTGGGATTCATTGATGATAATAATAATAACGCTAAATATAAAAATATTCATAATAAGAAAACAGAGGAAAAAGGAATAAAAGGAAGGGGGGAGAGATGATTCAAGAGGAAGCTAAACCTGAAGAGAGGGCAGGAATCCAGTTCCTGCGAATCTTCAAACTATCATCTCTATTCAGATTACTAGAGTGTTTTTCAATCTCAATGGCTTCTCTAAACTTAATGTGATGATAGAGATCAATCTTAGCTAGGACCCTAAAGTCCTCAATGCAAATATGGTGCTTTTTTTTCTCCACATGCTCAGCGCGAGCAGAGGAACAGGACAGACAATGTTTAATGTCAGCCATATACTCCTGAATCCTTTTCTTAATAGATCGCCCTATTTCGCTAACATTAGGAGCACCATATTTGCATTGAGAACTTTAAGATCGTAGCTAAGATTGATCTCTATCATCACCAGAAGTTCAAAGAAGCCTTTGAGATTGAAAAACAATGGAAATCTGAACAGAGACGACGTTTGGTAGATTCAAAGGAACTGAATTCATGCCCTCTCTTGAGGCTTAGCTTCCTCATGAATCCTCTCTCCCCCCTTCCTTTTCTTCCTTTTTCCTCTGTTTTCTTATTATGTATATTTTTATATTTAGTCTTATTATTATTATTTCTTGTTATTTTTTTTATTTATATTTTATATTTTTCTTGATATATTTTTATTAATAATCAGATTACATGTATTGTATTATATATATTGTATATATATATATAATACTGGTATATATATTAATATATATGGTATATTATTCCTTTATTAATTTAAATATTAATATACTCTGTATTATTATATTTGTAGTTAAAAAAATTTGCCTTTATTGATTTATCTTTAATAATAATAATAATTATATAATATATATATATATATATATTATTATATATATATATATATATATAAACTATTTAGTATATATATTAGCATTTTTTAATTATTCGGTTATATTAAGATTCCCTTTTTTTACTCTTCTCCCTTTTTAATATATATTTTTTATACCTAAAATTGGTTAAAAAATATATAATTATAGTATTTTGACCATTATATTATTTTATCTTATACTTTTTATATTATTTAATGATTACTTATCTGTTTTACTTTCTTAATCTTTCCAGCATTTAAACCTTTTAAACATATTCTTTGACGTTTTATTCAGAATCTCACTTATTGTTATGAACGTTTTAATCTTATTAATCCTTTGTTGAAAAAAAAATCAAATTTGACCTCCTAATGTTCAACTAACCTAATGTCTATTCTCCTTTCTGACCCCGCATCTCTCACCTAATTATTTCTCAATGCTTGAGAAGATTTCATATCTCTGTCCTGAAGATGAGCCACACTTGTTGGCTCAATACGTCGAAAATAAATAAGCTAGATGTACGTAATCCATAAATGCCTCATAATTACTCTTCTCACAAAAGCCTCAGATCTGAAACAGCATTTATTGTTGTCTGACAGTACTGAAGTTGGCACAAAGTTTGGAGCAACAGGGCACAGAAATTGAGCAGCTACAACACAGTTTCCAAGGAATTTTGGGCATGAATTCAAGGAGATAAGTTCATTGTGCTTATTGTCATTAACTGCTATAATATATTCTTTGATAATAAATAAACTATTCCCCTCTCACTGGTTTTCCCTTCGGGGATTTCCCTGGGTCACTGGACCAAAAAATCACGGTGTAAAATTTGGGCGATTGTTGCATTTCTTCTCAGCAAAAGTGAAAGAGTAGAGAAGCTTATATGTTTCGTGCTTTAGCACATATTCATGTTTAAAAATAGCAGCATAAATCTATGTTGGGTTGGGAATTAAATTGATGTGATTCCTAAAACTGAAACCAAGTTCGGCCTACAATTTTTGGTAGCAATTTCATCTTCATCAATATTGGGTGGTGTTAATTGATGTCCCTAGAGGATCAAGATAGAGACAAAGGCTAGACAAAAGGAAAATATTGAAGGATGATACATGATGATGATCCCAAAATAATTGATGGTGGAACATTGTTTGTCAAGGAGTTGTGGAACATTGCTTTTGACAAAGAATCTAGATTGCCATCAAACAATACCAACAAAGGCAAGGTGGCTTGAGCCTTTTCGACTTAGGATCATAATAGAGATTTTGATAAATATTGAAGGATTTTCAGTGATTTCAAATTTGTTGCTTCTACCCGCATTCAACCATCTGTAATGGAGAACTCCATCTTTTGTTGAGTCCTATTGATATTTTGAGAAGAGGAACTTACTAGATGATCATTTTTGAGAGTGCCTAAACGAGGAAGGTGAAACATACCACAAGAAAGACTAAATCAAGCAATATTTTCTACATCTTTTCACCCTTAATTATGAGCATCTAGCTTGAAGGGTGCGGCTTCTAGACCTCCTTTATGTATTTTAATATCATTATTTCCAGAAGAGAAATGGATCTAGAAATTATTCAATAATTTCTTATTGTAAAATATTGTTTGAGAAGAAAATCTATATAAGGAAGAGAGATCTCATTACCAAAGACATGGTTGGATGAATAGGATTTCCCCTTTAAGCTTAGAGGAAGTTCTCTTGGGAGGAAGAAGTTAAGGGTCAAGTTCAAAGTGAGGTTTCTTGATTTCTTGTTTCTCTTGCACGGATGACTATGCATTTGCAGAGATTGTCATTATATCTTGCTTCTAAAATAATATTTGAAGAAAATCATCATTGCTCCAAAAAGTGAAAGTTAGGGCTGAGGTAAAATCCTCCCTAAATCTTGAGGTGATCTTCGATGATTGAAGAGATTTGCCACTGGAATGTTATGGTTATAATAGTTCATTCATTGTTTGAAATCTATTGTCACTAAAAAAAGATTAAGATTGAACTTAATGCATTATTCCTCTTTGATCTTATAATGAAATCAAATTTAAAGATATGACATGTTGTTGGATTATCATTCAATCATACACAATCTACTTCATCAATGGTTTCATATGCGGTGATTTTTCTGTTGTTCATGGTTCCACGTTATTACTTCATAGTAATCTCATGGTTGTGATCAATGTTGCACGAAGCGGGGATGCTTTCTGGAAGCGGATCCGCAGAAGCGTCATTTCCCAAAACTCTAGGAAGCGAAGCGTCTCGGAAGCATCTATATATATATATATATATATATATATATATATATATATATATATATATTTGTATTTATATTAAAAAAGCATCCAAAATACCAAATTAGTTGTAGAGGATATGGAAACATGCATATTTTTACATAAATCAAGATAGATATGGCATCCATTGTACATTAATGACTAATTATTTGCGCATCAACCATCTAGAATCTAGATTCTTCTCCTCTTGTCTAACTTTTACCACTACCTCGATTGTCTAGGGATATTAGTCAACATTGCCCAATTTTGATCAAACTACCTAATCCAAGCCTTAAAATATGGTAGAAAAAAGCTTAACATGCTTGATCAACGATTTTGACTTGATTGCAAGTCAATTTTTTGCTAAGGGCATGACAAATGAGTTCAACAATTAACACCACCAACACTAAGGTACATATAGGGCATGGTGCTCTTGATTAAATGCCAATCATATCCCCTCATACATGATATAATCTAATGAAATGCCACAATCCCATTGATCTTGAATTCCTAAAAATTGTTATCTCTGTTGAATTTTGAATAGTATATGAAATTCTATTTTCTCCATATGAAGCCCGATGAGGCTGGAACCACTCTCACACATCTTGAGTCATTTCATGGTAATGTTAAAAATTTAAGTAAAAGGATAAAAATGAAAGATTAAAGAGAATGTCAGTTTCACTTTAAGAATTTAACATGACCATGAGGGAGCATCTACGAAGCATCTAAGGAGCATCAAGGGAGCACCTTGGGAGTGTTCGTGAAAACCCAACCCAACTTAAGTACTTAAGCTATAAGCTAATTCACACTACGTACTTAAGTAACATAAACAATCATAATTCAAGATAATCTCACTCATAATCTCTTCCATAACCATCCTAAATCTAGCTTGCATTAAAACTTACCTCCTAGCATAAGCTAGGTTGAAAGAAATCTAGGGCAACCCTTCTCACTTAGCTTGAACGGCTTGGAAACTCTTTGGTGGTTAACACAATGACCTTGCAGTCGTCAGAGCCATAGTCTCTGCAGCGCCGGAGGCATCGAGTGATAGGAGCACGACAGAAGGTATCATTAATCCAGCCCTAGCATGCTCCCTATTGGCCTCCTTCCCACAACCTACCTTGGAGCCCAACTTCAAAATAGTCAAGGGAAGGTCATACTTAGACTAGGCATATAAGTAAAATAAACCAAGATCATTGCATCTCACATAGATCCTAGGACTTGCACATCATATAGGATAGTTAATAATTCAAGCAGTGGATGTCCATCCGGTCACTTGGTCTCAAGTTACCATAAGCAAGAATTGTGACTCCATTAAGGCACTGGTCTCATACTTACAATCTAATCTAATCTTTAATCTTTCTAAATTTAACCAAGTAATTAGGCGACTCATCTGTGTCTCTCAAACAAGTTGGTTTCCAACTTTTTTTGTCATTCCATAGGGACTACCCACCATATCTTGTTGGTGGGAGATAGCTAGAACGGAGTGAACGGGGATCAGAGCGGCATCCCCCACCCTGAGCGGTTGTCGTGGTGCCTGTACAATATGAGCAACAACAAGACTAATTGTAGAACATCAAAGCATGTTTTCTCCATCAAATTCACACCTTCTTTCCCTCTTATCTTGACTCCATCACCCAATGGATAAACCTTGGGTTTCATAGTCCACCATCATTTTATTACCTAAATCTAAAAGAATCTCCATTCTACAAATCTGATATTTATATCGGGCTTTGAAAAAACAGATTTGTAGTCTTATTGGAGAATCCCTTCCTTGTGACGGAGAAGAGTCGGCCAAAACTGAGAAGGATAACCACCAAGGTGATATTAGTTGGTTTCCTCAATTTTCCCTAGGGTTTGTTCTTGGGGATTGGACTTATCTTTCGTGCGGATCTTGGAGGTAACAAAATGGCACCATTGCTGAGGATGAAGTCACTTTCCAAAATTTATAGACTGGCTGCATTGATGTGATGAGGTATTCTTGTTGATCTTTTGCTAATCTGGCAACTCAATAGCAGTTGCATGAAGAAGAAGATCCAATGGATTGTTGGGAACAAAAAGATCAATACTTCCAAGTTAAGGTCCTTTACAATAGAAAGCTTGAACATGAGCTTCATATTAAATTTCATTACAGGTTCACCAAAGCATTGTGGACAATCCTTCCATCAAAAAGGCCAAATAAAGGGTTTTATATAGAGATCTAAATTGATGCACATGATTCACAGTCTTCTTTTTTTCTTGAAAAGAAGTACATCGATAAAATGAAATCAGCATTCTTGGCCTCCCTAGAAACAGAAATTCCTTGATAATCTTAAAAAGAAATATTGAATTAGGGTTTTGGAAAAACAACTAAAGGCAAAGTTATTGGATTATTTAGATTTAGTGGAATCGGAGGTCTATTTGCTGTAGGGAATGTGAATGTCCTCCTAAAGAAAAAGGACGTTTATATTTTAGAAAGGCAACCCATCCATGGCATTTTAGAAAGACACCCCATCAGAATTCATTTTCATATTGTGATAAAGTCAAAATAAAGAAATAAAGTAGCAGCACACCAGGCTAAATGTTGTATCTTCGAAAACAAACACTGATTCATATGTTTCTCTCATTTTCTAATCTCAAATTTCTGCTGTTGCGTTTGTAATTTCTAATAGAAATCCCATAAAAACACAAGATCTTGACACATAATGTAAACCGCGCTTAGAACTAGACCAAGTATACTTCATTTGTTATGTTGACTATTCAAGTCAAGATGTAAGTGATGATATTTTCTATGATACAGTTTTTCAATTGTTGAAATTTGGTACCGGAGGGCAGGTGGTTTCCTAAGGCTTTGATCTTTGGCCTAGGGAAAAGTGTTCAAAAGAATTTAATTTTTTCTCCTAAAGTAACTGTATAATTTTTATAAAGTTAAATCTAATTTAAAAGTGACTTTAAGTAATAATGTTACTTAAGTCTAATTTTAAAGTGACTTTAATAAGGTTAATGTAAAATTAGAAAGGAAAAGTGACTTTGGAAATAAATGACTAAGTGGGTCTTTATTAAAGTGGGGTGAGTTAAAAAATAAAAAGTGAGATTTAAATGAGCATTTAATCTCAGCCCTAGATCTCAATCTATTTCAGCCATTGGATTTAGAGGTTACCCAAAAGTCACTTAGGATTAGATTAAAGAAGGAAAAGGAGGCAAGCGGTCATTCATTCTTTCATGAGCAGATTGAGAGAAGGAGAGCAAGAGAGCAAGGGAGATTTCTGGACAAGGAGGAGGAGACAGCAGCTTGGCACACATTCCAAGGCAGCAGTTGAGCAGATTTGTACAGCTGATTCAGCACACAGTGAAAGGCTGATTTTGGCACGATTTTCTAGAAATCCGTACAACTGGTTTGCATAGAAATCGAGGAGTGGTTTGCACAGAAATCGAGGAGCAGTTTGCTATTTTTTCTGCACGCAAATCGAGGTTCGTACAGCGCATTTATTGCAATCCGTACAGCGCATTTAATGCAAGCCGTACAGTAGCATTTAATGTTGAAAGTGGGCACGAAAATCGAGGAGGCCGTACAACATTTATTGCTGTCCTGTTTGCTGTAATTTCTAGTTTGCTGTGAGGCACGGAAAACAGATAAGTTGTAAATTTGCTTGCTGATTTTTTGCTAAATATTTCTCACTGTAAAAAAGGCATTTTCAGAAATAAAGAAAAGCTCTCAAACTGGTTTTCCCCAAGAGTTGTAGGGGGTTTTTTCAGGGTCAGATTGACCAAAAATCACTATGTTCAAATGTGTTAAATCACTGTTTGTACCTGCTGATTTTTATTTCTGCATTTTCCAGCATTCTGTAAAATTTCCAGAATTTGTGTTTTCAGAAAAAATTTATTTTTTCAATTGTTGAATGTATGGATATGGGAAAGGGCATTTAACTATATGGGAGAAATAAGGTGAAACTGAAAACCGGGGTGGGAAATGAGAAATTTCTACATCAATCCCAGAGAAAGTGTCATTTCATGTCAATGTTTTACTTTCAGATTTAAGACATCTATGATTTGATTTATGTTATGAAACTTCTTCTGGATCCATCACATAGGTAGTTTGCTATTGACATTTTGTACCAGGAAGTTTGGTTTAAAACATTGATAACAAAATAACTATGTGATAGATCTAGAAGCATGTTTTACTTATTGTGATAAAGTCAAAATAAAGAAATAAAGCAGCAGCACACCAGGCTAAATGTCATATCTTCTAAAACAAACACTGATTCAAATGTTTCTCTCATTTTCTAGTCTCAAATTTCTGCTGTTGTGTTTGTAATTTCTAATAGCAAACCCATAAAAACACAAGAACTTGACACATAATGTAAACCGTGCTTAGAACTAGACCAAATATACTTCTTCATTTGTTATGTTGACTATTCAAGATGTAAGTGATGATATTTTCTATGATACAGTTTTTGAATTCCAGAGAAAGTCTCATTTCATGTCACCGTTTTACTTTCAGATTAAAGACTTCTATGATACATTTTGTACCAGGAAGTTCGGTTTAAAACATTGATAACAAAATAACTATGTGATAGATCCAGAAGCATGTTTTACTTATTGTGATAAAGTCAAAATAAAGAAATAAAGCAGCAGCACACCAGGCTAAATGTCATATCTTCTAAAACAAACACTGATTCAAATGTTTCTCTCATTTTCTAGTCTCAAATTTCTGCTGCTGTGTTTGTAATTTCTAATAGCAAACCCATAAAAACACAAGAACTTGACACATAATGTAAACCGTGCTTAGAACTAGACCAAATATACTTCTTCATTTGTTATGTTGACTATTCAAGATGTAAGTGATGATATTTTCTATGATACAGTTTTTGAATTCCAGAGAAAGTCTCATTTCATGTCACCGTTTTACTTTCAGATTAAAGACTTCTATGATACATTTTGTACCAGGAAGTTTGGTTTAAAACATTGATAACAAAATAACTATGTGATAGATTCAGAAGCATGTTTTACTTATTGTGATAAAGTCAAAATAAAGAAATAAAGCAGCAGCACACCAGGCTAAATGTCATACCTTCTAAAACAAACACTGATTCAAATGTTTCTCTCATTTTCTAGTCTCAAATTTCTGCTGTTGTGTTTGTAATTTCTAATAGCAAACCCATAAAAACACAAGAACTTGACACATAATGTAAACTGTGCTTAGAACTAGACCAAATATACTTCTTCATTTGTTATGTTGACTATTCAAGATGTAAGTGATGATATTTTCTATGATACAGTTTTTGAATTCCAGAGAAAGTCTCATTTCATGTCACCGTTTTACTTTCAGATTAAAGACTTCTATGCTTTGATTTATGTTATGAAACTTCTTCCAGATCCATCACATAGGTAGTTTGTTATTGACGTCTTGTACCAGCACGTCTGGTTCAAAACATTGATAACAAAATACCTATGTGATAGATCCAGAAGAATATTTTACTTATTGAGGCTGTTTTGGCATACAGGGCAGCTCTGAATAATCCAAGCTTTAGCATAGAAATACCAGACTCAAAATCTAGTTTCATATTGTGATAATATAAAAATAAAGAAATAAAGAAGCAGCACAACAGGCTAAATGTTACCTTAACCTTCTTCAGCTTAGATTTATTTTCAGCACACCAAGCTAGTGCAGGAGCACAGTCCCTATTTTGCAAGCATTCTACAACCTTCTTTGCATCCATAAACACATTAATATCTACAAGATCCTGCACCAACCATATCCGGATGGTCAGCATCAACAAAATATTATCATGTAAAACCATCAAAATGTTATGTAATACTTTCACCTCAATATCCATGCATGTTGGAACCTTAATCAGCAATAATGCAGAGCAAAAGACTTGGAACAATTTACTTTAGACAATATAAAAGCACGTTCAAAAAGTGCCAAAAAAAATTCTTCTTTTGTACCAACTACAGCTGCAGGTTGTTTAAAATACCAACTTGGCCTCTTGCTTGGTTCGGATAGCCAATTTCATACCAAACCAGCCAAGTCAAAGCCTAACTTTGCAAGTGTGGTACCAAACTAACCCTATTGGCTTGAGTCCATTATAGACTCCATTGTGATGCACTTAGATTGCAAAAAACACTCCTAAACCCCACCAAAATTATATAAAGAGAAACAACACACGCTCCCCCTCCCCCAACCCCTTAATTTGTTGAGAAATCAATGCTAGTAGAATTACGGTTAGATTTCTCTTTCTTCAATAATTACTTGTGAATTTATTCATTTGTTATATTATCTTTCATCAAACAATTACCAAATTATGTGTGTATGAGGATCACAAAAACACAAGACACAAGATGTAGCCACTCTGACAGGGCAAAACCCCTATCTAGGGGAAAACCCTATCAAAATCTCTTCCTTCAATAGTTTCCTTGAGACTCTTCAACCTAGACACAAACCTCCTCCAACCACCAATCAGCCTCCTCTTCCAGCAACTTCAACCCAGAATTTTGACCTTGAAGCAGCAGAACTTCGACCTAGTAGATGGCAGCAGTAGCAGCTTCGACTAGACAAGGAAAATTTCAATCTCCCAGAGGAATCCAAACGAGAGAGAGAGAGAGAGAGAACCCAACACTTAGATTTTCTCTTTTCCTTGCTATTTTTCCAACTTCGCACTTCTTTCAGCCTCCTTTCCTTCTTCGCACGTTTCCAGCTCTTTCTTCTGGATATCGAACTTATGAGTGAGTGAGAGAGTGCTTCAAATGAATTCGATCTCCTTGTATATATAGGCTTGAGGTGAGGTCGAATTGCCCTGTTTGAGGCCGACTTGATCTCCTTGAGGTCGACTTGGTGTGGAGGTGTCATACCTAATTTGAATCAATAATAAATCTTTTTACATGATTCAAAGGCCCAAGAAGGGTCTCTTTAAATGGACAATGACTCTAATCACTCAGAATAAATCCTAGAAGTCCTCAATGGGGACTGTGACCTAAAACATGATGACCCAAGCATGAAAACCATGCTTTAATAAGTCATTGTGATAATAATAAAAATTCTCTTTTTCATTCTTTTGACAAGTACATTACATAATCACTTAAATACAATTATGAAGACCGAACCTAGTTACATTTTTCAACATAATTTACCTCACATCTCTTTCATTGAGCATTAGCGAGCATTTGGAGCCACGTTGACGTCCAAAAAAGTAGTTGGTTTGGACCAATGTTGCACGAGGCGGAGACATTTTGTGGAAGCAGATCCACGGAAGCGTCATTTCCCATATATATATATATATTTGCATTTATATTTTAAAAAAAAAAAAAATCCAAAATACCAAATTAGTTGTAGAGGATATGGAAATAGGCATATTTGTACATTAATCAAGATAGATATGACATCCATTATACATTAATGATTAATTATTCGAGCATCAACCATCTAGAATTGCGATTCTTCTCCTCTTGTCTAGCCTTTGCCTCGATTGTCTAGGGTTATTAGTCAACATTGCCCAATTTTGATCAAACTACCTAATCCAAGCTTTAAAATATTGTAGAAAAAGCTTAACATGCTTGATCGATGATTTTGACTTGATTAAAAGGTAATTTTTTGCTAAGACCATGACAAAGGAGTTCAACAATTAACACCTCTACCACTAGGGTACATATAGGGCTTGGTGCTCTTGATTAAATGTGAATCACATACATTGATACATGATATAATCTAATGAAATGCCACAATCCCATTGATCTTGAATTCCTGAAAATTGTTCAATCCGTTGAATTTTTAATAGGATATGAAATTCTATTTTCCCCATATGAAGTTTGATGAGGCTCGAACTACTCTCAAACATCCTGAGTCATTTCATTGCTAGGTTGCATGAAACAGGGAAACGGGTATGAGTTTCTGAAACGGGAAGCGATACTAAATGCGACCTTCCCAAATTTTGGAAATAGGGAAACGCGAATAATATATATATATATATATATATATATATATATAATATATATATATATTAAAAATATTTAAATATATATATGTGCAATCATAAAGCATAAATGATACATTATAATTTATTACATTTAAGCATTAAGATTTAATTTACATCACATTTACTCATCAATGATCACATAATGAAAATAAAAATATCGGAATATCCAAAAGCAACCTTTATTATATATCCAAATCTCAAAATCAGCCTTTATTTATATTAATATATGAGGCCGCAAGTACAATAAAGACTATAAATCCAAATCAGGATTTTCTACATCCACATCCCATTCTTTAGAAGGACCCCTGTTGTATTGGGAGTCTCCTCCTACATAGTTGAACGACCTTAGTGCTCTTAATTAAATACAAGTTTCATACCCTAGTACCCTACATGCTCTTAATTATTGGGAGTTTCCCCTGCATACAGGGCTTGGTTCTCTTCATTAAATACAAGTTCCATACCCTAGTACATGATAAAATCCAATGGAAACATTGCAATCCCCCCAACCCTGAAATCCTGAAAAACAGATAAGTCTACTGGATTTTGAGTGAGATCTAAAATTCTACTTTCTCCATATGAAATCCAATGAGGGCGAAACCACTCTCAAACATCCTGAGTCATTTCATGGTAATGTTAAAAATTTAAGTAAAAGGATGAAAATGAAAAATAAAGGAGAATATCACTTTTACTTCCTGATGAACTGCATATCAACACTAGGGCAAAAATTCACTTTTATAATTTTAGACACGCATCTAGAAGCAACTAGAAGTCACTAGCATACCCTAAAAATAAATTAAAAAACAAATTAACAAAAAATAAATAAATAAATAAATAAAATAAAACACAAGTAAATGTTGAAACGTGGGTCATACAGCCGTGAAACACATTTTCGGCCATACTAGCCACGTTTCAGTTTCGTGAAACGTGGCATACAGCCAGAAACGCGTTTCACGGCCGTACCAAACGCGTTTCACCGTTTCGCACTAGTTTCCAAATGGAAACATACCCCTGCCCCACGTTTCTTGCAACATAGTTTCATTGTAATGTTAAAAATTTAAGTAAAAGGATGAAAATGAAAGATAAAGGAGAATGTCACTTTTACTTTAAGAATTTAACATTACCATGAGGGAGCATCTAGGAAGTATCTAAGGAGCATCAAGGGAGCAACTTGTGAGTGTCCGAGAAGCCCCAATCCAACTTAAATGAAACAAACAAATTAAAAAAAAAAAAAAAAATAGAACCTTGTGGAACCGCCTATCTCCCTTCAGATCCGCTCGGGATTCGTACAGATCCAAGGCGGACCCGCGGTTCAGAAAATATGGAACCACGAATTGGGTCAGCATGGTTCCGAATTTCCACGAACCATCTTCGTCGGCCGAATCCGCGGTTCCAGATTTCCGAACCACGGATTTGACGGGAGATCCCCCACAGATTCATACAAGACGTGATACCCGGTTTGGATCCTTGGGGGTGGGCATTTTGTGCAACATTAGTTTAGACTGAGCTTGGAGCTCGTTAGGTAATTATCTTAGGCTCTTTGCAATGGATTTGGCATCTTAGTGAGGAGGCTACAAACCCATCTTTAAGCTTGAAGTTGTGGACCATATTCTCATGCCCACTACCCATTCTTCTCATTCTTACCTATGTTTTTTCTCTCTTTAAATTACAGACCTGAAATCCGTCCCTATTTTTTACTCTCTTTAAATTACAGATCTGAAATCTATCTGTGTTTCTATCTCACTAAAATCTATCTTATTTTGCAATTTTGTAGTTTCGCCCTTCTTAATAGTTTGCATATTAAGAAATGGTTTGCAATGTTGTGTGTTTGAACTCATAGATTTCTTTCCATTTAAATACCATGACCCCATGAGCCAAAGACCCTAAAAGGACCCATATTTATCTTATTGATCAGTGAATGTATTGTACATATTACAAGAAGCACAGAAAGGGAGGGTGAGGGGTAGGTCATAAGTTGGCTAGGGCGAGAAGCCAAATTTCCCCATGTGATGCACCAAGTGAGGTGATTGGGCAGACTACAGTGGAATTGATCAATCAATTTCGGAAATTTGAAGAAGAGAAGGCTAGGCAAACGCAGCTAAATAATGAAATTGGGATGATGAAGTTGTTAGAATTTCTGAATCCAACACCCAATATTAGGTTCCTAGCAATTATTAGCGATACGAATACACAACCAGATTCCTAACCCATAAAAAAATATAGCGGAAGCAAAAAAAAGATTAATCAATCTGAATCACATGCCTAAATAGATTTATGTCCAATCACTAGCTCTTCTTTAATAAATTAATCACGAAACATACTTGGGTTCCCGTACAAGGGATAATGGCCCAACTAGGAAAATACAATACTGATCACCAGCCTCACAGCACTTTCTCGAACCCAGCACATGCTCACTAAGAATCCTCTCTCAATCTTGTCTAATGTTATGTGTCTTAGCACCTCACAATAGGCTCAATTTCTAACTTTCCTAGGCTATGAATGACAGCCAAAATAAGTTCGTTACATTAGTTAACTATCATATATTTAGCTTTCTCTACTATAACTCAAGTACAAATCATAAATTTAGCTTGCCTTACATGCACATCACATCAACATGCGTGCAACTCACTTGCACACTCTACATGTCGAATGCAAGCTCCTAACGAGACAAATCAAGGTCCTTCTAGTCAAGACACAAGGCCAGAAGTACCTTATGTTGAAGAATCTAGGGCATGCATAATTACATTGATT
Source organism: Pinus taeda (assembly GCA_000404065.3). Classification (NCBI taxonomy): domain Eukaryota; kingdom Viridiplantae; phylum Streptophyta; class Pinopsida; order Pinales; family Pinaceae; genus Pinus; species Pinus taeda. The sequence goes on along the minus strand of APFE030911138.1, from coordinate 62,571 downwards.
CTTTGTTATATGATAACAATTTGTGAAGTATTTAAAAAATTTATCTTAGCTTGATGCCTACTTCATTATTAGCATGTATATGTTAACTTCATCAAACTGCTATCAAAAACAAAAGAGACAAAAACACAAACGTTTTGGCTTTCTATCAGGGCCAAAACCTCTCCCTCTTGGAGAGGAAAACTCATCCAAAATTTTTCTTATAGAGGTTCCATTGACGAATACCAAGATTGTCGAAATTTCTAAGTCTGACACATCAGAAATTCCTACTGCATTATCTAGTTTATTTCACCTACTTGTTTATTACATTAACAAGTTATTTATACATATAAATACTAAAAATAAACACAAATGCAACCTTAACTCATACATATACAGATCAGCAACTGAAATACTAGACAAAGACACAAGGGACACTACTATTTTTGGACAATCGTCCCCAGAAAAACCCAATGAGGGAAAACCGGTGCAGCAGTTCTGAGGGTTTTATTATTATGCGGATTTCTTGAGTACAACAAGGGTGCCAAACTAGCTCACCCAACAGAGACTTTTACACGGCAATGATACCTCTTCTTGGAGACAGATATTTAGCAAGTATGCCCCACAAAAATCCTTCTGGCACTTCTCCAAGGCTCCGCTCAGCCCTACTAGCCTCAGTGTAACTCTAGAAGCCTTTGCGTCAGCCTTCTGCTTCATTGTGTCATCTCTCTGGCCTTCTGCGTCACCCACACAGGCCCCTCAGCCTCTGCGCAGTCTCTAGCTGCCTCTGCGTCAGCCCCTCTGGTCACTGCGCTGACCCTCATGCACTATCTCTAACTCTCTGCTATGTACTCACTGTCCCTCGCTGCAACAAATCACTTGTTCAAATTTTTTCAGCAAACCCCGCTCCAGAAAATCGAGCTTACTGATCAATCTTGGTCGATCTCCAACTGACCCTCAAGCCTCCTCTTATACTTTTCCTGTTGAGTCTTCAACGGCCGAGATTAAGTCTCTAATCAACGGCTAAGATTAGATTTGGCTTGATCCATGTCACTTAGAACATTCTCACCCAATTTTATATTAATACCCATTAATATTTTAATTATCCTAAGTTTAGACTTAGGAACCCCATTAAAAATATTAATTATTTTAATATCTCTCTAATCCGGGGGAATTTCCCCAAACCATTTATGGGTCTTGGAGATCTCATGTGTGTTACCCTCTCCACCAATTTTCATGCCTAGAGCACACCCGATGCTACCACAAATCAACAAAGACCATGACCCTTGACAAAGATTGACTCTCCAAGACCAAGCCATCAATCCTCTTCCTCAAACACTGCTGAGATCATCATCTTGTTGCTCCTTCAGCTAGGTTACTGTTGCACCATGATTGTTCCATTAAGATCTTGATCACTGCTTTAGTCTCCATCAAGGTTATGATCTACATAAACAAGATCATAACTAAAGTAGAATCATGTACATTTAAATATATTGAAATAACCTGTACAACAATAAGATCCTTCTACCATCATGTTGAGACAACAAGACTTTGACACTGCTCTTTTTCCATTATGCCGAGACTAGGATCTTGCTCCTTCTTTTTACACCGAGACTAGGACAGTGTCTTCGCTATCCTTGAGACAGTAACCAAGTTTATCATTGCACTGAGACCTGATGTGGTTATGCGAGATTGTAGGATCACTGAGACACATGCCGAAACTAAAACAGAGACATCACTTTATTGTTTGATCTCCCAAATTACACGTTAATGTACAACTTTGTTTGTTCCATATATTTGATACATGATTCTGCATATGCAGAGATTATTATCACATTATTCAAGATAATGTCAAGACTATAATCCAAGTCACTGTGGTTCAATAGGTTTAGGTTGTTGTGATGATGCCACCGAGAACTATTTGACAGGATAATATTGTACACTTGTCCGAAGTATTCACTACTTCATTCATCCCTCCATTTCACAGGTGTGTCAAGAGCATTTAGCCTAGAATATTGTTCATTGTTGTGTTATCCGAGATCTGGTCATGACTACAGCTAAAACCCTAGCTGAGGTGCAGTTAGACCTTGATTCGGATCTTTGCTCCATACCTATACAAAGCACGGTGACATTCCTTCATCTGAGACCCAAAACATTAGCCTTCCTGTGGTGCAGATCTCCTCTATACCCATACGAAATTTCAGAGAGAAGGAATTCCGAGTTCTGTGTCTCTTATATTTTGCGGATACCCCAATCACCTATTTATAGTGGTTTGTCCTCAGCAATGAGCCAACACGTTAAGTGAACCGACGTGTCCCTTTGTTTAGCCTACGTGACATTTAGATATATATTTAATTTATTTAATGAAGTCAACATGATGACCTTCTCATTGTTTTGCTTGCAGTCTTCTTGTGTTTGCTTTTGGAGGCTTGAGCATGGTCTTGGAGGGTTGTTCTAGGCCTGTACATATTTTATATAGGCTCATAGAGAGCTTTCATTGCATGACATGACTCTTTGACAAATAAATAAATCCTAAAGACATCAAGAAGAGGTCTTTCACCTAGTGACACTTCTTGCTCATGAAACCCATGTATCAAGATTACAAAAATAATTTAGTTTCTTTCATTACATAGAGATCATGTCATTATGAATACTGAACCTAGTTACACTTTCTTCAACACTCCCTCTTAACTAGGGAGGTATTCATAATGGTACTTGGTCATTCTCAATCTGAAGAATTTCTCATAAGAAGAATCGGATTTGCAATCCATCTGTTATAGCATCATTTCAACCAACATTGTTTCCATTTAGCAAGGCCTTGATTAACAGCTCTATCTCTCACTTGAATCAGAGCACACAATGTTGGCGAGACCAATGACTGATAGACACGCATCATCAATGTCCTTCTTAGGGTCATACCCACCCAGGTGTTCTCCGAGTATGCCCTACTAGGACTATTCTCATCTTGGATTCCCAACCCTCAAGAAAATCGGTCCTTTTGCCCACTCTTGTCTTGGATGCCCTACCACATCCTCAAAGAGTGTCGGATGCCAAATGATTCCACAATCCTCCATTCCTTTTTTCAAACTGAAGACAAGAATGTCGTGTCTGACTCTCCCTCTTAACCAGGAACAAGTTCCAAGTTTCTCTTTACTCAGAAGCTTGCTCAAGTTCCCTTGCTCATAGGAACTTCCCAGAGCTCCCTCTTACCCATGGACTCTAACATCAGTGCTTTATAGGGTCTTCTAGTTAACTGACAATTCAGGACTTCAATGTCATCAATTTCTTCACATGTAGGGTTTCAGCCATCCGTTACTTTCCTTCGTCATGACATTCCTCCTCTGGAAAATATCCTCCTTGGCTTTACATTTGGGGCTTCCTTTATAAGCTCATATGTCTTCACTTCCCTTCAATAGTGATTACTCTGCATCACAAGGTACATAGTTGTGACATCCTTCACAGCTCTCCTTTCCTTGATCCTACACACCCAGACTTTTCCAAGAGGTTAGACACCAAAAATAAATTACATATTACCTTTTGGTGATGGCTTTCTTCCAGTGACATCTTCCTATAGGTATCAATCATCCTATATACATGTTGACACATCTCCCACTGATATTTGTTGTCAAGGGTCCTCATCCTTTCAGACTTTCATTAGAACCTTCACATCTTTCCACGAGATATCCTAGTCAAGTCTTCCTGATCTTTTGGATGTTGATTGCCTTCATCAAGGTTGCATACTTCACGATCTCTTCCATCTTCATATGTTTCATTCCGAGGAGCTCTCATAGTTCTTCAATGGTCATCAACTACCTCATCCTACATTATGAGGACATATTATGTGATTTCATCTAGTCTGACTTATGTCTTTCTGCATCCTTTCAGAGGAGGAGATCTATTCCCTTTTGATCATGCTTGATTCATTTTATCTGCAACCACATATCATGACATTACAATATCAAATGCAAATACAAATACAACCATATATAACTCATTTTCCTTCAAGTATTTTTTTAGCAGCTTACTTGATCAAAAAGATCTTCAATCTCTTTGTCTGCTTTATTCTTCATGTCATTAAACCACCATCTCATGAGTTCCAAGATGTAGAATTCCTGATGAGACTTTTGCTGCCTTCCTGAACTAGGAGATCCTCCACTAAAATCTCTATCAGAGATCCTTCGAGATCTAGTATATCCCCATCTGGCAAATGTTTCCTTTGTCCTAGATGACTTCTTCCTTTCTTTCAATGTACAATGAAATTCCCAAGAGCTATGTTCTTCATGATTCCATACGAGCCCTTGCTTCCATGATGCCACGATGCATCTTCTTACAATGTTCATATCTGCAGAGACTTATGATAGGATCCTTTTGAGAGGGATACCAACCCATTCATGGTGGAGATCTATTACTCCCCTTTTCCCTTGATCCTTTCCTCAGCTTCCTCCATCTTTCAGGTAATCTTTCCATATTACTTATCTTGTCAACCTTTCCTTCGCACATATTGAGTCTTTTGTCTTTCTCTATTTAACATAGAGACCACAAACTATTGATTGAGGCGACCTTCTTTGTTCATAGACATCTGTCACCTTGCTTATTAATGATGATCATCTACTCATCATTTTCCTAGATCTCTCAATTGAGATCTCATGAAGATGTTTCTTCATTCCTTGGCACCTTCTGCACTTCATTTCAGAGAGTATATCCTTTTATGTCTCCTTTCTTACTTCATAGAACCTTATTAGTTCTCATGACTTCAAAGGAGACCTTTGATGTACTGACTTCACTTCCTCGTGAGAATTCTGTCAATCCTACTGCAAGAACTTTCGATGACTTATCTAATCCATAGATCTTCTTGCACTGATGAAGTCAATAACCCAAAACTTGATTACAGAATAAAAGATACTTGATATGTGAAGACAAGATCTTCACCTTAATCATGTTGGTTGTTGTTGAGGTAGATGCATTGATGTTTCGTCCGGATAGGATCCTTGTTGAAGCTTCTCTTCAAGTCCTTCAAGAATAATTATCTTGAATATCTGGTCCTTGCAGCATTGACTAGAGGTTGCTTGTCATGATGTAATTGGACAGTGCAGCATCTGATTTGAGTCATGTCCACGTGCTCTTGCATTTGAAAAGTATTTAATCTGAGATAGTGACTATCACTGAGATGTTGTAGGTGTAGCTGTGGGAGGCATCTGCTGTCATGTACCCTGAGATCTGAAAACTGCTGTCATTCAACGACCCTTATTGCTGCAGACTTTTTGTTGTATTTTGTTTCCTTAATCTAAGGTTTATAGGTCCTGCCATCTTTGAACTTGCTCTGGTGCTTGAATCTTCATTCCTGCATGTCTCTTTTCTGTCCTTCCTTTCACTGCTGAACCCTCCCTCTGATACCATGTTGAAAAATCTAGGGCATGCATAATTACATTGATTCTTCGTTATATGATAACAATTTGTGAAGTATTTAAACAATTTATCTTAGCTTGATGTCTACTTCATTATTAGCATGTATATGTTTATTTCATCAAACTGCTATCAAAAACAAGAGAGACAATAACAATCCTCTTCCTCGAACACTGCTGAGATCATCATCTTGCTGCTCCTTCAGCTAGGATATTATTGCACCATGATTGTTCCATTAAGATCTTCATCATTGTTGTAGTCTCCATCAAGGTTATGATCTACATAAACAAGATCATAACTAAAGTAGCATCATGATTGTACATTTATATATATTGAAATAAATTGTACAACGATAAGATCCTTCTACCATCATGTTGAGACAACAAGACTTTGGCACTGCTCCTTTTCCAATATGCCGAGGATATGATCCTGCACCTTCTTATTACACCGAGACTAGGACAGTATCTTCACTATCCTTGAGACAGTAACCAAGTTTATTATTGCACTGAGATCTGATGTGGTTATCCGAGATTGTAGGAGCACTGAGACACATGCCGAAACTAAAATAGAGACATCACTTTATTGTTTGATCTCCCAGATTACACATTAATGTACAGCCTTGTCTGTTCCATATATTTGATACATGATTGTGCATATTCACAGATTATTATCACAGTATTCAAGATAATGTCAAGACTGTAATCCAAGTCACTGGTTCAATAGGTTTAAGCTGTTGTGATGATGCCATCGAGATCTATATGACAGGATAATATTGTACCCTTGTCCAAAGTATTCACTACTTCATTCATCCCTCCATTTCACAGGTGTGCCGAGGGTATTTAGCCTAGAATATATTTCACTGCTGCGTTATCCGAGATCTGGTCATGGCTGCACCTAAAATACTAGTCGAGGTGCACTCAGACCTTGATTCAGAACTCTGCTCCATACCTATCCGAAGCACAGTGACATTCCTTCATCTGAGACCCAAAACATTAGCCTTCCTATGGTGCGGATCTCCTCTATACCCAAACGAAATTTCAGAGAGGAAGAATTGCGAGTTCTGTGTCTCTTATATTTGGATACCCAGCCACCTATTTATAATGGTTTATCCTCAACAATGAGCTGACATGTTAAGTGAACCAACGTGTCCTTATGTTGAGCTGACGTGACATTTAAATACATATTTAATTTATTTATTGAAGCCGACATGATGACCTTCTCATTGTTTTGCTTGCAGTCTTCTTGTGTTTGCTTTTGGAGGCTTGAGCTTGGTCTTGGAGGACTGCTCTAGGCTTGTACATATTTTACATAGGCTCATAGAGAGCTTTCACTACATGACAATACTCTTTGACAAATAAATAAATCCTAAAGACATCAAGAAGAAGTCTTTCACCTAGTGACACTTCTTGCTCATGAAACCCATGTAGCAAGATTACAAAAATAATTTATTTTCTTTCATTACATAGAGATCATGTCATTATGAAGACTGAACCTAGTTACACTTTCTTCAACACCTTCCAAGCTACAAAGCTCAACACCTACTCTTAGTGAGGGAGGTACTTCTAAAAGAACCTCCTTCACCTAAATCTATCTCCAAGCCCATCTCAGTATCTGTAGTTCTTTCCTCTGACACTGAAGCCTATCCTTCTACCTGATTTGAAACCTAAGCTGAGAACCTGTCACATCCAACCATGCTCCGAGGATCCTGCTCCTGAGCATCCATCAATGTCATATCATACAAGAGGAGGCTCCTGGAAATACCTAAAGAATCATTCATCCTCGCCACCTACTCCCTCTTGGCAACAGACATTGATCGTGTATACAAGATCCCCTTGGGTATACCCACAGGTTGTCCCATCAACCTATATGACTACTCCTGGCTGATGCCAAGCACCATAGTTGCATCCAAGGTTGCTCCCTTTGAATATAGAAGCAATTGTCCATCCCAAAAAAATTACTCTATATCCAACCTCCTCCAAGGTTGATACTAAGAAGCATGTACCATAAACCCCAGAACAAACAACATCTGTATCACTTCCAGAAATCCTCTTGACTCTAGCTGAAATTTCACACATCCAACGCCCTTCACTACATGCGTGATGCTAGCTCCACAACTAACATTATAGTTTGAACCTATCTCTGAAACACTGTGGAACGCTAACCTCATCCCCTTCATGTGATTGGATGCTCTACTGCCCACTAGCCAAAATATATAATGTCGTCGTCCACAACAGTATTACTATCAAAAATACAAGAAACTAGAGAAAACTCCTACTCAAATTGATCTATAAAGTCATCAATCTTAGTCGATGCTAATGCAGCCACCTGCTTCTCCTTCTTCTTCTTGTGTGTGTTGAAATATGTAACTAGGTTTGGTCTTCATAATGACAGAGTAATCATGATTTTATCTAATTGATGTAATGAGAAAAATAAATTTATTATTGTTATTCTTGAGACATGGGTTGCATGCTAAAGGAAATTTATTTTATAGGTCAAGCTCCCATTGTGAGCTTCTAGGGCTTGTCAATGAGTCAACAAGTCAAGAGTGTCATTATCATGTATTGAAAACCCATTTGGGCATGTGACATATTGTAAAAGAAATTTTATTTGAGTCAAAATATCCTCCAACGCCTCATCATGATGCAATATTCAAGTCGGCCTATTCACTGTTGAAAAGTGTAACTAGGTTCGGTCTTCATAATGACATGTAATTGTGATTTTATGTAAAGAGATGTAAAGAAGAAAAATAAAATATTGTAAACCTTGCATCATAAGTTTCATGAGCAAGAGATTTTAATTTTGAGTCAAGACTCCCATTGAGTGTCTTCAGGAATTATTTCTCATCTAGTCATAAAATAAGAGAGTCATTGCAATGAAATAAAGTCATGTTACACATTGTAAAGAATCAAACTTCTCTATGAAAAGTATTCCTCCAAGACCTTGTCAGTTATCCTCTATAAGTCGACCTACAACGAATGGAAAACTTGTTGGAAATACTAAGAGGGGGGGGCAGGGGGGGGGGTGAATCAGTGTTTCTTATTTTTTAATTGTTCTTGTTATTACCAAAACATATGTATGTATGGAACACAGGAATAGATAACTAGAAATAATGCTTTTATTGACACAAACAGTGCAATGAAATGAATACAATATAAATCTATATATATAGCCGGTTGCAATTAGTTGCCAAGCTCCAACTTGGACTTCAATGTGGCTCCAACCTCTAGAGCACCAACTCTGTCTTGCACTAATTCTGCACTTAGGAGCACCAACTCCCAAGGATTTCAATCCTGTTTAGTTCAGAGGCTCCAACCCAAATCTGCTATCAACTGTTTTGCTGCAGTTTTCTGCACCCAACCCTACTGAGCTTCTGCCTTTCTCCAGTTCTCCTATTTCCCTGGTCTCTCCTGCCTCTTGCCTGTTCTTCGACTTCCTCTCTTACAGATTATGCATTCATTCATCACACTTCACCTTGTTTTTCTGTCTTTATGTGTTTCAGACACCTCTGATTGTTCGTTTACACCTTCCACCGCCTCTTTGGCTTCCTCCTCCATCGTTGTCGTTTCCTTTGACTCGCTTGATTATTCGGCTTCCCTCCTTGGTCACTGTGGCTTCCTCTGCGCTGGCTATCCATGCCACTTCCTAGCTTTACGGTCACCGAGTGTTGAAACTGTAGCACAGGCATGTTTTTTCAATGATAACAGGCATCCATCGTTTAACGGACATGCCGCGTCCTATCGCAACCGCAATCAGCTTGATTCAAGCCTTCTGAGCTATCGTTCAAGCTTCGTGAACCATCCGGAGCATCCCTTAGTGTATTGCTGCCTCCAAACGCCGCACAAAACAAATATACAATTACACGGGAAATAGGAGTAAAAACAGGCAAACAGGACTAAAGGGCAGACTTCAAAAAATATTACACCCACACCTAAACTGTATCGGATCCGCTCCTCCACAATTTTATCGCAATTGGTGCTTTAGTGTGGCAAGGCTTCATAATATATGCGATCTGTGACGGATGCGATGATAGATTAACTCATATTGCAATGTGCGGCGGGTCCGCGTGTATATGTATCACAATCGGGAGTTTCCCTTGGCAGAGGTCTGATGCGACATCACTAATCACTATCAGCGATCGCAATGGACCGCTTGACACATTGTAACTGCGCTCCCGAAGTGCCGATGTCATATACATCGACAATCGCAAGTCGCAAGGGTTCAAGGCTCGACATTAACACAGACCAGTCATAGCGATGCGATGTGCCAGACCCGATACAACTCAACACTCCCATGTATAAAGTTTCAGGTCCGCTTTCCAAATCCGCTAAGTGTTTAGCGTGATTTCTCTGTGTAAAAGACATTTCGGAATGAACAAATAAATACACAAGGGTGATGCTATATGGGTTCTACAAGCCCGATAGCGTTAACACTTCCGCCTCCGATAGAGTATTCGCCATAGTATATTTGCCAAGATTCCACGCCAATAATGTATTTTCCATATAACTCGGTCTTTACTGCCCCAACAATGTATTTGCAGATATATGTCTGCGCTCCGATGGCTGTTTGGGTCCTCTGTTGCTCCAATGGCTCTGCTTGCTTCTGTTTGCTCCTCCAATGGCTCTGCCTGCTCTGTGCTCTGTTAGCTCCTCTAGTGGCTTTGTCTGCTCTGTGCTCTGTTAGTTCCTCTGGTGGCTCTGTCTGCTCCTCTTGGCTCCGTCTGCTCCTCCTGGCTCCGTTTTCTCCTCGAATATTGCCATATTGACATCAATGACAATCTGTGTCCAACAATCTCCCCCTTTGTTATTAATGGCAATATTCTTCTACTCTCCCCCTTTGACATCAATGGCAAAGGAATGCATACGAACTCCCCCTGTCAAACTGCTCCCCTTGTCCTGCTACATCTTTATGAATGAACTTGAGTGATGATAAAGAGATAACCCCCATATTTTGATGTAGATGTTCGAATGCTTCTCGAGGAAGAGGTTTTGTGAAAATATCAGCTATCTGCTCCTTAGTACTGATATATTCCAGGACGATGTTTTGTTCAACTACTTGCTCACGAAGGAAATGATACTTGATTGGTATGTGTTTAGTCCTTTAGTACATCACTGGATTTTTGCTAAGATTGATAGCACTTGTGTTGTCACAATAGATGGTAATCAGTTGATCTGTACATATGTCAACATCTTTTAGAGCTTCCTTCATCCACAGTATTTGAGTACAACAGTCTGCTGCAGCAATATACTCGGCTTCGGCTATGGAAAATGTTATGGATGACTGTTTTTTGTTGAGCAAGGATACTAAATAGTCTCCTAGGAAGAACGCATTTCCACTAGTACTTTTCCGATCATGTATACTTCCAGCCCAGTCAACATCGGTGTATGCAGTTACAGTCAGTGTTGAGCTCTTTGGGTACCAAAGATCGAAATCAGGAGTTCCTTTCATATATCTGAGAATTCTTTTTACAGCTAATACATGGGATTGTTTGGGAGCAGATTGAAATCTTCCCATCATTCCTACTGCCTACATTATGTCTGGTCTTGTAGCTGTTAAGTATAGAAGGGCTCCAATTATTGACCTGTAATGAGTTACATCTACTGGAGGGGAGTCAACATCTTTGCTCAATTTGCAGTTTGTGGTCATAGGTGTGCTCATGGGTGCACAGTCCTCCATTCCATATCTTTTGAGCATGTCTTTTAGATATTTGGTTTGAGATATACACAATCTTGCTCTGGTTTGAGATACTTGAAGTCCAAGGAAGTGAGACAACTCTCCTATCATTGACATCTCAAACTCTTTTGCCATGTTTTGAGAAAATTCATGGCTCATTTCATCATTATCGATAGCAAAAATCAGATCATCGACATAAACAAGAGTAACTAGTAACTTACCTTCATCTATCTTTATGTATAGATTACTTCCAGCCACTCCCTTTTTGAAGCCTTGTTGTTGTAGATAGTGATCGAATCTTGCATACCAAGCTCTAGGAGCTTGTTTCAACCCATATAAAGCCTTTTTCAACTTATAGACTAAGTTCTTTCCTTCTGTTAGATCAAACCCTTTTGGCTGCTCCATGTATACTTCTTCCTTGAGTTCCCCATTTAGAAATGTTGATTTCATGTCCATTTGATAGATTTTGAATCCTTTTGAGCAAGCAAATGCCAAGAACATCCTGATAGCTTCCATATGGGCTACTAGTGCAAATGTCTCTTCAAAGTCAATTCCTTCAATTTGTGAATAGCCTTTGCAGACAAGCCTTGCCTTGTTTCTGATAACCTGTCCTTCTTCATTCATTTTATTTTTGAACACCCATTTGGTTCCTATTATGTTTTTGTCCTTTGGACGAGGTACCAACTCCCATGTCTCGTTCTTCTCAATTTGGGACATTTCTTCTTCCATGGCTTTTACCCAATGAGGATCCTTACTTGCTTCTCCAAAATGTTTTTGGTTCTATCAGAGATAGAAGAGCAATAACGTTTCTCTTTGGTGTGATTGTCATCCTTCTTCGGGTTTGCATCCCTTCATCTCTATTGCCAATAATCTGCTCTTCTAGATGATATTTCTCGATAAACTTCATCTTTGAAGGGGTATGAGATGGTTCTTTCTCTTCTTCTTCTTCTTCCTCATTTATTTCTTCTTCTTCAGGTTCTTCTTCTTTAGGTCCTTCTTCTTCAATGACAAGATCATCTTCATGTTCTTCAATTTCTTTTTCTGGAAGGTCTTCATCAATCTTTACATCAATGCTTTCCACTATTTTCTTCAGTCGAAAATTGTAGCACTTGTAAGTTTTGCTCCGTGTAGAGTATCCAAGGAATATCCCTTCATCAACCCGAGAATCAAACTTTCTTGGTGAGCCACCATTGATTTTTATGAAGCACTTGCTTCCAAAGATCTTGAAGTACTTCACTGAAGCAAGTCTTCCTTTCCATAACTCATAAGGAGTTTTTTCATAGTTTGGTCTTAATTGAGTTTGATTCAATGTATAGACAGTGGTCCCTACAGCTTCTCTCCAGAATTTTGGCTGCAAGTCTGCTGCTAATAACATTGTTCTTGCCATTTCTTGGACTGTTCGGTTTCTTCTTTCAACTACCCCATTTTTCTGAGGTGTTCTGGCAACAGAGAATTCCCTTTTAATTCCATGAATATTATAGAACTCACTAAACTCGTTTGATGTGAATTCTCCCCCTTTGTCTGTTCTGAGGCACTTAATTTTTGAATCTTTTTCATTTTCTACAAGGGCTTTTAGATTCTTAAAACACTCAAAAGCTTCAGATTTATACTTTATAAAATATATCCACATCATTCTAGTATAGTCATCAACAAATAACACAAAGTACCTTTCTCCTTGGAGTGCATGATTTCTAGTTGGTCCACACAAATCAGCATGGATGATCTCCAAGGGCTTTGATGTAGAGAGCTCCTTTGTCTTGTCATTGGTTCTGGTTTGCTTTCCATGTTGACATGGACCACATACTCCTTGATTTGGTTTGAACAACCTTGGGATGTCTGGTACAGCTCTAATCTTGCTGATATGGATCATATTTTCGAAGCTTGTATGTCCAAGTCGCTTGTGCCACAGCCAACTTTCATCTGTCTGACTCAGGTAGCATTTATTTTCTTGAATCTTGTTCAAAATGTAAATGTTGTTTGGTGTTGTAACCCCTTTCGCCACAAGTTCCCATGAGGAAGAGTTCCTTATTTCACAGTCTTTGGTGCTGAAGACACCCTTATGTCCTTGATCACAAATTTCGCTGACACTGAGGAGATTGTGTTTGAGCCCATTTACTAGTAGAGCATCTTGAGCTTTTCCTTTTCCATTGATCAGAGTAACAGTTCCTTTTCCAACAATTCTAGCAAATCCACTTCCAAAGGACACATTCCCTTCCTTTTTGCTCAATGAGACAAACTTCCTTTTGTCTCCTTTCATGTGTCTGGAGCACCCACTATCCACAAACCAATGATTTCCATTATTTTGAGCATATAGAGCCAAGCCGCATTTATCCATGTTGGAATTCTTACTACTCGTCTTTCTTCTTTTGAGTGGGCAGTTTTGTTCATAGTGTCCATTATTGTAGCAGAATGAGCAAATCAGATCAAATTTGTTCAAGCGATCATATGAATTAAAGGTTTTGATTTGTCCCTGCCTTTTGGGGGCATATGAATTGATTATTCGGTCCCTTAGCTTTGGCGTTTCACTTTTGCGAGCCATGCAATGTCTGGCTTGATGATCGAAGTTTTTAAAGTGAAAACAGTGTCCAAGAAAGATGGTTTTGTACCTGTTGTCGCAGCCACGGTTTGAGTCGATTTCCTTCCAGGGAATTACTACTACCTCATTCTTTGGATTGGAGATGGGCCCTTGGTGGAATACAGGTTTGTATTTGCTGTAGTATCCATGATTCAACTCCACATTCTTCTTTCGAGTAATTCTCTCTTCATTCATTTGATCTGGGATGCGCTTTTGATAACATACTTTTTTTCTTTTGGATTGCAGGAAAGTGCATCGGCATAGCTTTTCACACTATTCTTAGTGCTTGAAGATTCTCCTTTAAAACCTATTCCAGACTTGTCATGTTGAGGTTTTTGACTTTTTAGAATAGTCTCAAGTATTTGAGAGCTTTTACAGAGCTTTTTAATTTGCTCCAACTCCTTTCTCAGAGACACTATTTTGGCTTCACGTTCTTCGCAAGTCTCTTCTTTTTCTTTTAGCTTTGCTTCCAAGAGATCTTCTCTCCTTGTTTCCTCGTTTTCCACTTTGAGAGAAATGATTTTATTACGTAGTTTCTCATTTTCCTCTATGGCACTTATTAACAGTTCATCTACATTTCCTTCCAGCCCTGAGTCATCATCATTTGTGAATGCCATGAATAATGTTTCTTGGCTTTCATCATGGTCACTTTCCTCATCTGATTTCTTTTTGATGACAATAAACTCATCCTCATCAGGCTCATCTTGCTTAGAGAAGAAGTTGTTCTTATTGAACCCTTTCTTTTTGTGTGCCATTCTTTTAGAATTTCCTTCATCATCACTATCATGTTTATGAGGACATTTTGCAGCATCATGACCTATTTTTCCACATTTGAAACAGATAAGAGGGTACTTACCTTTAGCTTAGATCCTCTCTTCAACTTTCGTACAAATTGAGCCAATTCGGATTCCACATCAGAGTCATCACTACAATCATTCCTTTCTTTCCCCTTCTTTGATTTTGAAGCCTTATATGCTGCATCTTTGGAGCTTGGGCCACCTTTCCTCATCTCATAGGCAGTGAGGATTCCGTGGAGTTCATCCATCTTGAGAGTATCTAGATCCTTTGCTTCTTCTATGGCGCTTATTTTGGAGTCAAATGTGTCTGGAAGAGATCTTAATACCTTTTGAACAATGGTACTTTCTTCAATTTTTTCGTCCAATCCTTTAAGGGAGTTGACCACTTCAGCTACTCGGAGGAGGTACGCTACAATATCTTCTTCATCCTCCATCCTCAGACTTTCAAATTGTCTTCTGTGAGTTTGAAGCTTTGCCTTCTTGACTTTTGAGTCTCCACTGTATAAGCCAACTAGCTTATCCCACATTTCTTTCGCAGAGTTACAATTCATTACTTTTGTAAACTCTGAATCAGTGATTCCACTAGTGATGGAGTTTAAGGCTTTTGCATTTGCAATATAGGCTTTCCTCTCGTCTTGATCTGTTGGAAGAGTGGTAGGCATATGGTACTCATTTTGAACAAAATGCCAGACTTCAGGTCCAAGGGACATTAAGTAGTAGGTCATTCTCTTTTTCCATAAACCAAAATTAGTGCCATCAAACAGAGGAGGTCTTCCTGATGCTTCGTGATTTCTCATCATGGTTGCAGATCCTTCTTCAAGCTGTTAGGCTAGTATGAAGAAGCCTGCTTTGATACTAATTGTTGGAAATACTGAGCGGGGAGGTGAATCAGTATTTCTTATTTTTTAATTGTTCTTGTTATTACCAAAACATATATATGTATGGAACACAGGAATAGATAACTAGAAATAATGCTTTTATTAACACAAACAGTTCAATGAAATAAATACAATATAAATCTATATATATAGCCGATTGCAATTAGTTGCCAAGCTCCAACTTGGACTTCAGTGAGGCTCCAACCTCCAAAGCACCAACTCTTTCTTGCATTAATTCTGCACTTAGGAGCACCAACTCCCAAGGATTTCAATCCTGTTTAGTTCAGAGGCTCCAACCCAAACATGGTATCAACTCTTTTGCTTCAGTTTTCTGCACCCAACCCTGCTGAGCTTCTGACTTTCTCTAGTTCTCCTACTTCTCTGTTCTCTCCTGCCTCTTGCCTGTTCTTAGACTTCCTCTCTTACAGATTATGCATTCATTCATCACACTCCACCTTGTTTTTCAGTCATTATGTGTTTCAGACACCTCTGACTGTTTGTTTCCACCTTATACCGCCTCTTTGGCTTCCTCCTCCATCGTTGTTGTTTCCTCTAACTTGCTTGATTATTCGGCTTCCCTCCTTGGTCGCTATGGCTTCCTCTGCGCTAGCTTTCCATGTCGCTTCTTGGCTTTACGGTCACCGAGTTTTAAAACTGTAACACAGGCCCATTTTTTCAATGATAACAGGCATCCATCATTTAACGGACATGCCACGTCGTATCGCAATCGCAATCGGCTTGATTCAAGCCTTCTGAGCTATTGTTCAGGCTTCCTGAACCATCCAGAGCATCCCTTAGTGTATTGCTACCTCCAAACGTCGCACAAACCAAATATACAATTACACGGGAAATAGGACTAAAAACAGGCAAACAGGACTAAAGGGCAAACTTCAGAAAATATTACACCCACACCTAAACTGTATCGGATCCGCTCCTCCACAGTTTTATCGCAATCGGCGCTTTAGTGTGGCAAGGCTTAATAATATATGCGATATGTGACGGATGTGATAATAGATTAACTCATATTGCAATGTGCAGCGGGTCCGCATGTATATGTATCGCAATTGGGAGTTTCCCTTGGCGGAGGTCCGATGCGACATCGCTAATCGTTATTGGCGATTGCAATGGACTGCTTGACACATTGTAACTCCGCTCCCGAAGTCCCGAAGTGCCGATGTAATATACATCGCCAATCGCAAGTCGCAAGGGTTCAGGGCTCGACGTTAACGTAGACCACTCATAGCGATGCGATGTGCCGGACTCGATACAACTCAACATTCCCGTGTATAAAGTTTCAAGTCCGCTTTCCAAATCCGCTAAGTGTTTAGTGTGATTTCTTTGTGTAAAAGGCATTTGGCAATGAACAAATAAATACATACAGGTGATGCTATATGGGTTCTACAAGCCCGATAGCGTTAACACTTCCGCCTCTGATAGAGTATTCGCCATAGTACATTTGCCAGGATTCCACGTCGATAGTGTATTTGCCATATAACTCAGTCTTTACTGCACCGATAGTGTATTTGCAGATATATGTTTGCACTTCGATGGTTGTTTGCGTCCTCTGTTGCTCTGATGGCTCTGCTTGCTTCTGTTTGCTCCTCCAATGGCTTTGTCTGCTCTGTGCTCTGTTAGCTCCTTTGGTGGCTCTGTCTGCTTTGTGCTTTGTTAGTTCCTCTGGTGGCTCTATCTGCTCCTCTTGGCTTCGTCTGCTCCTCGAATATTGCCATATTGACATCAATGACAATCTGTGTCCAACAAAACTTAGTAGAGGATATCAACCTTCCTCCTAGTGATCATGTCAGCCTAAAGGACATGAAACAATGTGTATAAATAGCCACACTCAGCCTCACTCAGGACCAAGCAATTCGATGAAGAGAAGTGCGACGAAGAGCCTACAAGCAGAAGTGCGAAAAAGGGCCTGTTGACCACCCCATAGTTGTACATTTTTTCGCGCAAGGATTTCCATCATGTCCGACCCCTTAGATGATCCATAGATTCATCATTATCAACTACATGTACACTGGAGTTTTGTAAACCCATTCTATATTTTGTAATGTAAATGATCCTAGTAAAACAAATGTATGTGACAACCTAGGTAAATTTATTTTTCTGATGATGATTTCTATCCTAGGAGGTTATTCGTCTCACCAATTCATGTGTGTTTCTAAACACGGATGATAGGCAAAGTTTTTCCCTCCAGCCTCACCCCAAAGCTAGGGTGGATTTTGTCGCCAAGATCTTAAATGAGTCCTAGTGTTATCTATCAAGTCTCTGTAAAAGTGATTTGGGAATAATTGTAACTTTCTAGTTAGATTATTTTATTACAAGTCATTTAATCTACTAGAAAATATTTTGTGTCGCAAAAATGGGTAAATGTTGAGGGACTATAATCAATGGGTGCTCCCCCCCTCATGGGTTAGAAATATAATATTTCATGTAGCTAATATTTTAGCTATAACGCTAAAGTATCAGAGAGTTGGAAAAATTAATAATCCCCTCATGAGTCAATTAATTAAATTTTCTAGTTAAAATAAATTAAAATGCTAAAACCGGAAATTTAATTAATTTAGCTCCTAAGAAAAATTAAATCCTCCAACATTTAAAATTCATGGGTTTTAAAGTTTTAAATTTTTGGAGGTCCTCGACCAAGGGAATATTGAAAATTTCAAGATATTTTGGACCTTTGGACCTTAGTAGTTAAGTCAAAGTCAATTTTTTGAGGCAATTAATTCAAAATAATCATTTTTGAGTTAATTAAAAGGAAATTAAAGTGAAATCCGAATTTCCTCAAAAAGTAACTTTATTACAACAATGATGATTAAAATATCATTTGATCTTCATCAACGGTTGATATTGTTTTGATGGGGATCAAACCATCTAGCTGTTGGAGAATTTATCTATAAATTAGAAGTCTCTCTCCATTATTTGGATCCGATTTTTCAAAGGTGTACTTGCTCTGAGAAAGCTCTTGTAACTTTTTTATGGTTAATAAAACACAGAGACTTTGGGGTTTCTGACCGTTGTGTTCCTCTTTCAGATTTATGTGGTAATACTCTGTTATTTTTATTTATATTTGTTGGATTAATAGCCTTTGAAGATTGATCTATGCGTATCTTGCACAGATTTCTAGGTTTTTAAAATATCATTTTGATTTGATAGAAGTAGCAGGGATCTCTATTTCTTGATGATCTTATGATTATTTTGAATCTCTGTTATTCTAACAATCAGATCTAAGTGTCCAGAAGTTATCATTCAGGATTTGGGCGTTTGGGGAAGTCCTCAGCTGGACCAACTGGCTCTTAGATCACAGAATCTAAAGAGCCTAATGTTTTTAATTTCTAAAGTCATCTTACAAAATATTTTATTTGCAGGGTTTTTCTTAGGCTTGTGCCTCTTTAAAATTTCCAGTTTATATATAAATTTGTGCAAAATTGTTTATATCTAACTAATAGAGGGCTTTGATTTACAGATCTGCTAGATCTGTAGAATTTTATTGTAAATTTGTAAATATCAATTTTTTTTAATTCATTGGGATTTTGGGTATTTCACATTTTTGTATATACATGCTTTGGGGTTTTCTATCTTTTGTTTGTGCAGGAACATAACTGAAGATTGCAAACGATTTTTGTGAATTCTAGAGAGACATTTAGGCCCTAGAGGGCATCTCCATTTTATTTGTAGGTTAAAGAGAAATTTCAGAAATATCGTGGGCAAATTTTCTTAGGGCCTTGAGGCTCTGCACTGGCCATCTCCAGCCCCCTTCTCGGCCTCCCTTTCTTTCCTCTTGGACCTCATTCTTGGCCTCCATTGCCTTCTTACGACCTCCTTTCTCCCTTATGGCCTCACCCTCGAGCCTCACCCCCAACTCTCTACCTCCTTCCCCTTTTCTTCCTCACCCTCGACCTTCTCCCTCGGCCCTCTCTTCTAGCCTTACGGCCTCCACTCTTTCTTCTTCTCAGCCTCCCACACTGCCCTTTCTCCCTTACTCTCAGTCTCTCTTCCTTCACCATAATTTTTTCACTAATTTTTTCCTTAAAAATTCCCTAAATAGAAATTTAAATGTTCAGCACAGAGAGAGGGGGAGAGAGAGTACAAAATTCAAAATTGACTTGCTAAATCACAGTCAAAACAGCCCTATCACATATGAGATTTTCTACGGTAATCAACAGCCCTAACCAAAAAGTCAACGCTAGTCAAATCAGCAGCAAACAGTCCTCTTTGGAGCTCGGTCAAAGGCAATCAAACTCAACCTTTTGAAGTGGTCAAAGTCAGCCAAAAACAATCTTGAAATAGTGATCAAACTCGGTCAAAAATTTTACTTCAACTCTGCGGTCAGCCTCTGTCAATGTGCCCATAATACCTCGGTTTTTGTGCCATCAAAAGCAACTCTCCAAAACCGAAATTTTGACCCAAAAATCACAATCAAATTGTTGGTCAAAGTGTCTGGTCAACATTGGTCAAACTTGCAAGATAACTCTGAAATTCAGCCATATAATTTTCTTGAAATTTGTCAGGCCAGGCAGTAACTCCTTAAGGCAAAAATGATTCGTGTTTTTTCCTTCAGGTACGTCTTCATTAAATACATGAGGAAGAGACTATTCAGTTCATCTCTCGATGACTGTTCATATTATTTATTTATCTATTTGCATTATATTCACCCAATCATGAGGATTAGGTGTCAACATTCCCCCCCACCCCCCTTAATCTGAAGGGATGTTGGTGAGTCCAAGCATCATTCTGAATCATTCAAGCTTTTCTCTTCCAAGCGCTTTGGTGAAAATGTCTGCAATTTACTCATTTGTGGAACAATGACGGAGATGGATTGTTTTGGCCTCAACATGATGTCGAATCAGATGATATTTAGCATTGATGTGCTTCGTTCGATCATGGAACTTTGGGTTCTTGGCCAATTTTATTGCAAAGGTATTGTTAATCATGAGTGGAGTTAATTGTACTTGTTTTACCTACAAATCTTCAAGAATTTTCCTGAGTCACACAATTTCTTTTGTTGCTTCAGCCGCTGCCACGTATTCTGCTTCTGTTGTGGAATCTACTGGAACTAATTGTTTGCATGATCTCCAGGAGATAGCTCCTGATCCAAGACTCATAGCATATCCTAAAGTAGATACCCTAGTTTCTTTGTCTCCATCGAAGTCTGAATTAGAGTATCCAATCAAGTTGAAGTCGTCTACCGGTATATACTTCATTCCAAAGTCTTGAGTTCCCTTCAAGTACCTTAGAACTCTTCTTGCAGCAGACCAATGTCCCTCACAAGGCTTTTGCATAAGCCTGGAGAGGATTCCAACAGCAAACGAAATGTCTGGTCTGGTAGTAGTTAGGTAGTTGAGACTTCCTACAAGTTGTCTATACTTTGTTGCATCCTCAAATTATTTTCCTTCAATAGATGTGAGCTTTAAGTTTTGTTCCATTGGAGTAGTAAGAGGATTACATTCTGTCATGCCAAACTGTTCAACAGATCTCCAATGTATTTCTTTTGAGAAAGAAATATGGACTTTGAATGTTGGGTTACTTCAATGCCAAGATAGTAATGAACATAGCCCAAATCAGTCATTTCAAAACTTTTCCCCAATTCCTTCTTTATGGATGCAATGTAGCTTTCATTGTTCCCTGTCATCAAAAGATCATCTACATATACCACAAGATATACAACTGTTTTGCCAACTTTCTTGACAGATAAAGTTGCATCATCAAGATCAAAATGTTTGAAATTGAGTTTCAGAAGATGCTCAGTTAGTTTTTCATACCAGGCTCGCGGTGCTTGTTTGAGGCCATACAAGGACTTCACAAGTTTGCATACTTTATGTTCATGTCATTTCACAGCAAATCCTTCAGGCTGGGACATAAAAACATTTTCTTTTAGATCTCCATTCAAGAAGGCAGTTTTACATCCATTTGATGGACTTTCCAACTGTTCTGAGCTGCTAGTGCAAAGAGTGTCCGGATGGTGGCCCATTTTGCTGTGGGAGCAAAAGTTTCCTCATAATCGACCCCTTCCTTCTGTGCAAAACCTTTTGCCACAAGCCTAGCTTTGTGCTTGTCAAGTGAGCCATCAGCTTTGTACTTGTTCTTGTAGACCCACTTGCAGCCAATTGGTTTGGTTCCAAATGGAGGATCAACCAGCTTCCAAGTGTTGTTCTTTATGAGGGCATCATGCTCCTTTTGTATCGCTTCTTTCCATTCATCATGAGAAGCAGCTTCTTTAAAGGAAGTTGGTTCAAAATCTGTAGACAAGTTCAATTCACAATCATAAGAAACATCCATATCAAGAGGTGAATTAGAGTCATCTACATCACCTCCATTTTGTCGGTTTGAATTTCTGGTTCCTGTTTTTCCAATTTCATCAGGATGAACACTTTCAAGTGTCTTTGTTAGCCACTTTGGGGGACCTTTCTGAGATGGTCCAGGCTGCTCTGTTGATTGAGTTTGGACTGAATCAAGATTGAGTCTCCCAATTCTATCAATTACATCTCTTAAAGCATCATCTGTTGTTGGAGTTTCATTCGGGGGAGAGTGTTCTTCAGAAGACGATTCGACATGTTGATCTAGTTGGAATCCCCCTTCAAGATGTGGAATTTGATTATCAAATTCTTGAAATGATTTTGTTTTTGCGAATCTATCCAAGCGATCAAGTTTCGCTCAACAACATTGTTAGTTTTGGATGATTCAAGAAACATTACATCTCTAGATACAACAAACTTTTTATTTACTTCATCATAGAGGTGGTATGCTGTGGAGGTGTTTGAATACCCCAGGAAGATACACTTACAACTTATAGCACCAAGTTTGTTTCTATGTACCTTTGTTGTCAAAGCATAACACGTGGAACCAAATACCTTGAGATGTTTTACCGAAGGAACATGTCCATACCGCAATTCATAAGGAGTCTTGTTTCTTATAGCATTAGATGGACATCTATTCTTTATATATGCAGCACATAGAATAGCATCAGCCCAAAACATTATCTTTACATTTTTGAAGAAAAGCATGGATCGTACCATATTCATGATTGTTCTATTCATTCTTTCAGCTACACCATTTTGTTGGGGATTATAAGGCACAATTGTTTGATGTTTGATCCCACATTGGTGAAGATAGTTTTCAAATTCATTCGATGTATATTCTTTTCCATTATCAGTGCGAATAGACCCAATATGAGATTGTGCATCATTTTCAATCCATTTATGAAAATTCTTGAATGTTTGGAAAGCATCAGATTTGTTCTTCAATAAATAAACCGAGCACATTCTGGTGTAGTCATCAATAAGCATCATGATATATTTATTTCCATTTGCAGAAGAAACAAGCATTGGAACACATAAATATGAATGAATGAGTTCATGTTTCCTATGTGCTCTTGAATGCGAATCATGAAAACGCTGTTTTCTATGCTTTCCTAGAATGCAAGCATCACATTGCTTAAGTTTTCTAGGAATTGTAGCCAAACCAGTAACACCATTTTTCTTCAATAAGCGAAGACTGTCATAGTTCAAATGTCCAAATCTAGCATGCCATAATAAACTTGATGGAAGTGTACCTTATTCATGATGAGAATTGTATGAGAAATGTTGTGCATGAGCAGATGTTCCTTGCAGTTTGAGAAGCCTTTCTTCTTCTATTCCCCTCATGAAAAGTGAGTGGTCAAATGCTTTTCTTACCTCAAGCTTGGCATAAAACATATGAATGGAGTTACCTTGCTGGCGGATGGACCAAGGATAACAAGTTTCTCTTGAGCTGTGGGAGATATAGAACATGATCAAGAAGAAAGTCTGGAAGACCAGGCGGTTTAAGCGTGATTGTGCCAAGCCTTGGTGGCTTGATTTTTGATTGGTCTGCAAAGTATACTGCTCCATCAACATTGTCAGTGAAATCTTCAAAAAAATATTTTCTATGAGTCATGTGACAGGTTGCTCCTGAATTAAGCAACCAATCATTTTTCTAGGAAGCAAGTGAAGCATTAAATGAATCTTCATTTACTCCAATGTTACATTGTGCCTCAACATAGTGAGTGGATTCAGGTGCTTTACCTTTGTCTGTATCATTAGTTTTACCTTTCTGTTGGTTTCTTTTCTGCTCAATTTTGTGCCATGGTAGCTTGCATGTAGAGGCATCATGTGATCCATTTCTTTTGCAGTGAATGCAGTGTAAATCTTCCTTTTCTCCTTGAGAATTCCACCCCCCTTCCTCTGAAATATCTTCCTCTTCCTCTTCGTCCACCTCTTGCTCTTGCAGAATCTTGAGCAAGATGCTTTTCTTTATGAGAAAGGCACACAGCCTCTTCAGAAGATTCAGGGGTTGTCTTCTTTCCAAAAGCTTTATCTCTTTCAGCAAACTTTTTCACAAGAGTCAAAGGTGATATCTTTGAGATTACCATTTGCTTGCAATGACTCAAGATAATTAATGAAAGTAGGATAAAGTGCCTTGAGAAAAGCGATAAGAGGAATATCCAATTCAACCTTAGTGGATTTAACATCATGCATTATAAACTTTACTTCAAATGCAAGAGCAAGAGGATCATTATTTTGCAATTCAAGAGTGAAGAGTTTAATCATGAGTTGAACAACCTCAAGTGCAGAAAGTGAGTCATAGAGTTCTTTCAGCTTTTGTAAGGCTTCAAAGGCAGTTGAATATGACGAAAAATGGCGATTCACCTCTTCATTTACAGATGTTGCGATTAATGCATAAGCTTTGTTGTTCTTGTTTTCCCAAATGACAAGCTCTTTGTCTGAGGTAGGATGTACTGGTTCATTGTCTCCATCTCCGACACACACTCCTTTCCACAACTCATTGAAAATGAGGGTGTGTTTTATCATCCGGGACCACTCAGGATAGTTCTCCTTGCCAGTGAGAACTATTCCCACCATGGATATGACTGAATGCATTCTGTAAAAAAACATGCTTCTGCTGATAGAAAAATACTTCTGCTGGAAAAAAAAAGTGCTTTTGATGTAAAAGAATGTGCTTTTGATTTTTTTTATTTTAACAAAAGCTCAACCCATATGGTTATTGCAGCAGCATTCGGCATTTTCTAAAAACCACAAACTTATTCAACATTGCATTTTGGAGAACACCCAACAGCACATTCATGCAAACATAATCGGATACATGTTTCATAAGCTCTAAAAATCTGCCACCACCACAAGATCATCAAATTTGGAAGAAGAAGAAATATTTAGAAATAGGTTTAGTTTTTCCTTTTAAATTAAGGAGATGGCCATGAAATGCTGCAAGAACATGGAAATGTTGCGGTTGTACTGGATTTCAATAATGTTCCTGACATCCACAATTCTGATTACGGACGCCAAAGTTGCGAATGAAGGTGTGTTTGAATGCGCGTGTCGAGGATTGCTTGGTTGGACGAGAAACGCTAAGGATGCATTAGGATGCCACAAACCGGGGTACCCTGTACCCCCTGGTTCTAGCTGCCCTCCCCATCTTACTCATCGTATTTTGCATGCTTAATCTAACAACATCTGCCGCTTCGCTTCGCATTTCCTCATTCAATTCTCTCGACACACAAAGTCATCCACGCTTGTCGTAAACGCTCAGACGAGACACTGAATTATTTTACATGAAAAAAAATAGTTCAATGCAGCGTTATTCAAACATTTCAATGGCTCACCACACCCGCGTTATTCAATAAGGTTGCCGAGTGGGACGATGCCCACGATGCTATTGGAAGCATTCGAACCGTTGCCTCCTTTTCTGCTGAGGCCGAGGTGATGAGCCTCTACAATGACAAATGCTCTGCTCCATTGGCGGGGACGGTGTTATGCAATGACAAGAACAATGGGCATTTCATTAGCAAGAGGAAGGAGGGTCTTAAGCGCGATTTCAACAGGGTGCAGTCGTGAAGTCCATCGGTATGCAGTTTGATTCCCAAAAGCTCTACTGATCGCCACGTTCTTCACAATTGTTGCTATACTCAACGCTTTCTGAACTTAGAGAACAGTAGATAGACTGCGTAGTAGACAGAGAGGACAGAGAGCACAGTAGACAGTGGACAGAGAGCTCAGTAGGCAGACTCCACAGGGACAGAGGACAGGGAGCAGTAGGCAGAAGGGAGTTACAACTATTTTGGGAGCTGACTCTGATACCATGTCAGGCCAGGCAGTAACTCCTTAAGGCAAAAATGATTCGTGTTTTTTCCTTCAGGTAGGTCTTCATTAAATACATAAGGAAGAGACTATTCAGTTTATCTCTCGATGACTGTTCATATTATTTATTTATCTATTTATATTATATTCACCCAATCATGAGGATTAGGTGTCAACAAAATTTGCCTCTCTTGCCACATGTGTGAGAGAAAAGATATGCCCAATACCTTGTACGAACCAATCAAAGAAGGAGAGTGAAATTTGTGTGATGAAATGATGCCAAATGAGGTTTGAGGTCTCTTATATTTGTACAAGTCGTTGAGGGTGAAGTGACATGTCTCTGGGACTTCATGAGTTTACATGATGATGTGGTCGATCTTGACAATTTGCACGTGTGGGCTTATATTCAAAAACAAATTTTTGCTTATCTAAATTTGATGATCTTTAGGTCAAATTTGGTAATTTTGAAAAGAGGAATTCAATGCAATCATCATCTCCATCAAACGAGTTGTCCAAAGTGGAATCTGGCCCTAGTTTCCAATTTTAACACCTCCACACCAAGTTGGCCCACGTCCCCATGAATTCGGCCTACATTATGGCAATTCAACCCAGTAGAAAGGCCATATAAAGAGAGGAAATTCGACTTATTTGGAGCATTCATTTCAACAAGTTCAATATTCAAGGAAGAGAGGTAGAAACGAGAGAGAAGCAGCTAGAGAAGGACGAAATTTGCTGGGAAGACCTAATTCAAGTTTATGGGCTATCAATCTCTCACACATGCGTAGCTTCGGGGCAGTTTCTGGCGCCGATATTCTGTGTCTACTATAGGTCCGAAATTCTGTCATTGGAGGTTGAAGTTCTGCTGCTAGGGGGCAAAATTCTGCACTGAAGTTCTTGTTAGGGAGCTATCATTTGGAGACTTTCACTGTGATCATCTATCGAAGGGAAGGGCTAACTTGGTGGCTGGAGGAGGACTTTGTCTACATCTCATAAGTTTGAAAGTGTCTCATCTTGATTTCAATCTACTGAAGAAAGAGTTTTGACTGGGTTTCCCCCTTGTCGAGGTTTTGCCCTAGTTGAGTGCCTACATCTTGTGTCTCTTGTTCTTTTGGTCTTCATATACATATAATTTGGTAATTGCTTGATGAAAAAGATAAAACTAATTAAGAAGTAAAAGAAGCCGACATAATTTACAAGTAATTATCAAGAAAGAGGAATCAAAACCCTAATTCCTAAAAGCATTGATTTCTCAACATGGTATCAAAGCTAAGGTGAAGAAGGAAGAAAAAGGCAAACTAAAGATCTATTGAAAGGAGAGATATAAGAAAACGGGTTTCAAGGAAGGTCACAAGCAGTAGAAGATAGTAATATGACAAACTCAATGAAGGGAGAAAACAAACTAGAAGGAGCCTCCAACTATAGGGCATGGAAAAAGAGGATAGATATTATTCTCGTTAAGCACAAAGTTTTGGACCTTGTTCAAGGAAAAGTAAAGAAGCCTACAGAGGCAGCAAAGAAAAGATAAATTTAGAGAAACCGAAATACTAACCATGAATCTAATAGTAGATGGATTAAAGGATAACCTAAATCCATACATATCCAACATAGACTCCACTCAAGAAATGTATGAGGCTCTCTCCAAATCACTCACCATTAAGAACATTGGTCAAATACCAAGCCTCAAGAATGAACTAAGGACAATAAAGATAACAGGAGACAATATTGCATCATCCTACTTTGTAAGGATATCTAGAACAAGAGATCAACTCCAAGCAATAGATATTGTACCAGAAAAAGAGCTCGTAATTGTTGCTCTTCTAGGACTACCAAAATCTTTGTGTTTCGGCATCAGGAATTAGTAGTGGGAAGGATACTCCTGTTGAAATTTCGAAGTGTTACCCATTAAAAATTTTATTTGTATTCTCTGGTTTATTTCGCCTACTTGTTTAATTACTAACAAGTTATTTAACCATATAAACACTGAAATAAACACAATACAGTCTCAACCATCAAGAGATCAACAGCTCAAAGAAATAGATAAACACACAAGGGACACCGTTATTTTTGGACAATCGTCCCCAGAAAAACCCAACTCGGGAAAACCGATGCAACAGTTCTAAGGGTTTTTTAAATTAAGCAGCTTTTCTGAGTAAACTGGGTGCCAGACTGGCTCACCCAACAGAGATAAAAAAATCTAGCAGTAATACCTCTCTTCAAAAGCAGATATTCTGAAAGTCTGCCCCGCGAAAACCTCTCCAGCACAATCTGAATCACTGTGTCAGCCCTGCTGACCTTTGCGTCAGCGTGAAACCCTGGCGTCAGACCTCTAAGGCTCTGCGCAGCTTCTCTGGCTCCTGCATCACTCCTACAGCCTTTGTGTGGATGACGCAGGCCCTTCTGGCCTCTGCACAGTCACTGTTGGCCTCTGTGTGGCTCCCTCTGGCTCTGCGTCTGCCTCTCTGCCTCTACAGTAGTCTTCTAGCACTATCTCTGCCTTGTACTCATTGCCCCTCGTTGCAACTCTGCTCACTGATTTGATTTCTCTTAGCAAACCCCACTCTAGAAAATCAATCACTGATCACTCTAGTGTATTCTCCAACTGACCCTCAAGCCTCCTCTTATACTTTTTTTGTTGAGTCTTCAATGGCTGAGAATACATCTCTAATCAATGGTTAAGATTAGATTTGGTTTGATCCATGTCATTTAGAACCTTCTAACCCAGTTTTATATTAATAGCCATTAATATTTTTATTTTCCTAACATTAAAAATATTAGTTATTTTAATATCTCCTTCACCGAGTAGAGTTTCCCCAAACCATTTCTAGGTCTTCGAGATCTCATGTGCTTTATCCTCCCCACCAATTTTCATGGCAAAATCACATCCGATGCTACCCCAAATCAACACTCCCTCTTAGCGAGGATTGTGCTCTAGTAATACTCCACACTGAGCATCACCCTGATTATACGGCACTAGTACCTGTGCTGATGCTAGGCCTCCCCACCCAATATCCTCTGCACTGCTGCATCCTGTATTGTTGCCCATGGCTTTGTCACTACCACTGCTACATTTGTACGACATCTCCCTCTGCATCCGTGCTACTGCTAGTCCTTTCTCCCAACACTGCATCTGCACTATAGTTCTCTCTCATCATGTTGCATCGTGATACTACTACTGCTACTGCACTGCAACTCAGTTACTGAGAAGTAAGTAATTGATCCACCCAACCATTGACTTCCTTGTCAGACTAGAAACCCTCCTGATGTTGAAGCTCTCTCTGTCGCTATTTTGTGCTCCCTTTGCGTTGCTGCAACAACTTTGTGCCTCTCGCACCACTGCAAACCTCTGTGTGCCATCCTGCACTGCTGCAACCTCATATGTGCCTCTCGCATTGCTGCAACCCTCTCTGCGTTGCCTGGGACTACTGCACTCTAGCACTCTTTGTCGCTTCATCCGCATCTGTTTCTACCGCTATCCTGTTACTCTCACTTTGGGCTCGGGTAGCTAGGTATGATCCAAGAGTTTAGGTACCTCAAGGATCCTTCCCCTCATCGCCTGTAGTCTTCCTGACTACAACTCGATGTTTCCCCACCTCTTCTCTAGAGGTACATGAGCACTCATGGCACAATCGTCATCATCATCTATCTCCTTTTCCGCCTTCGATGGCACTGCCTTGGAGTCACGCGCCTCTCCCTTATTCTTCTTCCTTGGACACTGGTTCGTGTAATGGCCCAGTTCCCCACAGTTGATCGTGGAGACGTCCTTTTTCTCCCACTTCTCCTACTTCCCTGCAGATGCTAGAACTGCATCCTCTTCCTCCTCTTTCTTGACCCGAGCTCCTTAGTTACTACTTCCTGTCTTGGTCAGCCGTCCAATCTCTTATGGGCAAAGAGTTGCCCACTATTCTTCCCATCCTAGAAGATTCGCTCTACCCAAAATGCTTTGGACAAACGTCTCTCACTCCTCGGAGACTACATTTAGGGCGGTTGTCACCATTAACTATTGATCCGACATGGCCCCTATGGAAGTTGGTCTCGGATTTCCTGCAACCTGTCGAGGAAGTGATCTATCTTCTCCCCCTTCTGCATCTGGTATGACCGTTGCTAATTCTCCAGTAGCATCTTCCTCTGCATGGAAGTGCCTTGATACAATGTCTTCAAGGTATCCCACATTTCCTTTGTCGTCTCCTTCTCGGCAATATGCTTTACCACCCTTGACCCAATCAAGGATTATGCATTTCACCTTGGCCATCACATCCTCATACCTTTCATTGTCAGCTGGGTCGACTGGGATAGCCACAGTTCTCAAGGCGAAGGCCTTGATGCGATGTCTATCTAGAACAGACAGGATCCTCGCCGTTGAGATGACAAAGTTGGACGCACCGTCCAGCCTGTCCTGATCCCTCAATCCATTCATGGCCATCTCTCTACTCTTCTTTTCGACTCCTCTGAGCCTCTACTTCCCTCCTGGAAGTTCTCTGCTAGACTCCCTCTAAGTCTCGATTTCCCTTCTGGAAATCCTCCTACCAACCGTCGAATCGCACCTCTCCGATCTCCTATGCACCTACAACACTGATCTGGATTTCTTCGCTAGAAATCCACCTAGGTAGAGATTCCTTCTACCTTGGTTTTGCCCCATTAGGTACTGTTTTGTCTTGGCAGCAACAACACCCCACCAGCTTCACTCCTCACAATCTGCCCACAGTTTCCTATGCCCCAGAAACTAAAGAACTGAGCCTCTAGGCTTTGTGCAATCCCGAGAAGGCTGATTTGCTCCCTTCGACAACTACGTCAACCCACCTGGTCTCTACGTGGCTCTCCGTGAGCCTCTTTTGCCTTCTTTTGCCTCTGCGATGGCCTCTCTCTAGCTCAAGCTAATGACGCAGAGGCGCAGGCCCTCTACGTCAACCCTTCTCTACTGCTTTCTGCCTAGGAACAACTTCTGTCACTCGGGACAGTTGTTTCTGCTGCAAATTCTTTGATTCAGCCGGCGCCTTCAGCTCTCCTGTGACTGCAACACTCTGATACCATGTTGAAATTTTTAAGTGTTACCCGTTAGAAATTTTATCAGTATTCTCTGGTTTATTTCGCCTACTTGTTTAATTACTAACAAGTTATTTAACCATATAAACACTGAAATAAACATAATACAGTCTCAACCATCTACAGATCAACAGCTGAAAGAAATAGACAAACACACAAGGGACAACGTTATTTTTGGACAATCGTCCCCGGAAAATCCCAACTTGGGAAAATTGGTGCAGCAGTTCTAAGGGTTTTTATTATTAAGAAGCTTTTCTGAGTACACTGGGTGCCAAACTGGCTCACCCGACAGAGATATAATTAAACAAACAAAAAAAAAAAAAAAAAAAAAAAATCTGTAGTGATACCTCTCTTCGAAAGCATATATTCTGAAAGTCTACCCCACGAAACCCTCTCCAGCACAATCTGAAGCATTGCATCAGCCCTCTAAGGCTTTGCGCAACCTCTCAGGCTCTCTGCATCACTCTTGCAACCTCTACGTGGATGACACAGGCCCTTCTGGCCTCTGTGTGGCTCCCTCTGGCTCTGCGTCTGTGTTTCTCCCTCTGCGCTGGTTTTCCGGCACTATCTCTGCCTCGTACTCACTGCCCCTCGCTGCAACTTTGATCACTAATTCGATTTCTCTTAGGAAACCCCGCTCTAGAAAATTGAATGACTGATCACTTTAGTGTATTCTCCAACTAACCCTCAAGCCTCCTCTTATACTTTTTCTATTGAGTCTTCAACAGTCGAGATTACATCTCTAATCAACGGCTAAGATTAGATTTGCCTTGATCCATGTCATTTAGAACCTTCTAACCTAGTTTTATATTAATACCCTCTGCTGATTTTCCGACAATATCTTTGCCTCGTACTCACTGCCCCTCGCTGCAACTTTGATCACTGATTCGATTTCTCTTAGGAAACCCCATTCTAGAAAATCGAATGACTGATCACTCTAGTGTATTTTCCAACTAACCCTCAAGCCTCCTCTTATACTTTTTCTGTTGAGTCTTCAACGGCCGAGATTACATCTCTAATCAACGGCTAAGATTAGATTTGCCTTGATCCATGTTGTTTAGAACCTTCTAACCTAGTTTTATTTTCCTAACATTAAAAATATTAATTATTTTAATATCTCCTTCACCGGGTAGAGTTTCCCCAAACCATTTCTGGGTCTTGGAGATCTCATCTGCTTTAGCCTCTCCACCAATTTTCATGGCTAGAGCACTGAAGCGAACAAAGTTCCTTCTAAAGATTAATTACTCCAAAAGACTTGGAATATGAAATTATCCATTAAGGATATAAATAATATATTAAATATGTGAATAGTAAAATGAGTATGATTGATAATTTACAAATGAGAACGAGAGGCTTGCTTATATACCAAGCAAGTGTCTCTTCATGAAGATTCATGTCTTATTAGACATGCCTCTTCAACCTTAATTACTAGCTTAACTAACTATTATTTATGAT
>APFE030911138.1:0-30199 GCA_000404065.3 Pinus taeda | reverse complement strand
TTTTTTTTTTTTTTTTTTTTTTTTTTTTTTTTTTTTTTTTTTTTTTGTTTTTTTTTTTTTTTTTTTAATGTTATATAACAAATTTTTTTAAACTATATATATATATGTATTATAAATATCATAACTATTTAGTATAGTATTTATATTTATTAACTATATATAATGGAACGTAGTATTGAACTTTTATTTATGCTACTTAATGGAAATGAAACGACAGACCGCTTGAGAGTCAACGGCCACGTTGATTGGCAGCAGATGTGGCAAATAACACGGCAGCTACGGAAATAGACGGACGCGGACGGTAACAGCGGTTAAACAAGCAGATGGACAGCGGACATGAGCAATAGGGACACGGTGTTGCGGCGGATAGACAGCGGACAGGGACGGCGGAATTTGCGGTTTTGTGGTACTCTGGAAGTTTCACACTTCACTCGAACAGTTAGCGGATGACATACGAGCCAAAGGTGACTCGAGTATACACAAAAACAGTGACGAGGCAGATTTTTGGAATCTGGTCTTACAGGCGGAAGTTCTCAAAACAAGCGCGGGTCTCTGTAAAACGTCGGAATAGATGATAGTCAATTTTGAGTCAAATTCAGGATGTCAGATAGGTTTCTATCTGTGTAGTTGACTGTAGATAGACGAGGTTTCATATAATTTGGGTATTATTATAATTTATATTATTGAATTTCTGCAAAGTATTGTGAGAGCGAATCTAGAATTCGTTGGACTGTTGAATTATGCTGGTTTTGTTGAATTTCTGGTGCAGGGATGGTAAATGGCCAAAGGCCTAACAGTAGTATGGAGAACCTCCACAAATTGGTAGCGAAACGCTTTAACGGCAACGACGTTGACAAATTTGATGGTCAAGGACCTGGATCGGAGAGCGCAGCTCTGTGCAGCGGTGAAGCAACCAGAGGATCGACTGCTCTGATACCAATGAAGCGAACAAAGTTCCTTCTAAAGATTAATTACTCCAAAAGACTTGGAATATGAAATTATCTATTAAGGATATAAATAATATATTAAATATGTGAATAGTAAAATGAGTATGATTGATAATTTACAAATGAGAACGAGAGGCTTGCTTATATACCAAGCAAGTGTCTCTTTCATGAAGAGTCATTCATTATTATGATGATTGCCTCTTCAACCTTAATTACTAGCTTAACTAACTATTATTTATGATTAATATCTTTTACATTATATTTATATTATTTATATATTTTATTCGTTACAAGCACATCTGATGCTACCCCAAATCAACAACTCCAACATTTAAACAAATGTGGTATGTATTTAATCAAGACAAGCCTGAATATCACTAGTGAACAACAAGGAGGATAAAGAAGAAAACACCTCTAATACCTATTTTTCTCATCACAAGAAAAAGGGAACTTTCAAGAAGTTCAAAGAGCCAAAGAAGAAAGTTGACCTATCCAAGGTTGAATGCTACAACTGTCATAAGATGGGTCACTACAAAAGTCGTTGTCCTGAAGATTCAAGGAAATAAGAAGAGAGAAAGAGAACGTGCAAATGTTGTTGATGAAGCTCCACCTGAGAGAAGCAAGACTACAGAATCTGAAATCAAAGATCTATTTGCCAAAGACTCCTAGGAATATTATCCCTCACATATCCTTCTATCTTAAGTTTTGCATTATTTTCCATTATGTTTTGATTTCTAAAGTTTGTAGGTCTGACATATCTTGTTAGAACATTCTTGAATTACTTTGATAAGTTGTAGGTATCCTTCACCATTTTACCAAAAGATAAGTATTTTGCTCTTTGTTTCATATTTTCATGTTTGGTTTACTCCTCACATCAAATTTTGTTTGTGTTGTATGCTAATAGCCTTTTCTTTATATTTTCCTTCGTAGGAAAGATTGCAGAACGCATAAAGGTCATGGAGGAGACTCGAAGCTTAGAAGAAGTTTTGTTGCAAAGGAAGTCTTTCAAGAATTGATGTTCTACAAGGTTTGATAAATAACAATTCAAGGCAGGTCTTAAATTACTTGTTACAAGGTTCTCTTCATAGAAAAAGTATGTTAACTCTCTTTTGAAATTTGCATTATATTATTTACATCATTATGTCTAGGGTTTTGAATCACAAAGATTCTTGTTAGGAGATTAATTAACCATTAGATGGAATATACCCCTGTTATACTATCATTTGATCATTCTTGTGAAACCCTAACCTTTAGGGTTCACTATAAAACCCTAGCCTTTTGGTGCTTAGAGTGTGTTTCCAAAAATGTTGAATACCTAGTCCTCTTAGGGTTGTTGATGAAATCTAAAACCTATGATGAAAACTCTATTCTTTTGATATTTAAGGTTTTGATATTGTTTTAGCAAAAACCCTAGTCTTTTAGGGATTGTTGTTATTGTCCATGTTATAAACCGAAACCCTAGATCTTTAAGATTTTGATAAGTTAGGGTTTGTTGTTAATATGTCAAAATTCTAGATTTTAGGGTTTTGATGAATTAGGGTTTATAAGAAAGACCCTTATATTAGTTAAAATAAGGTCCTAGGAAAGAAACCCTAGGTGTATATTCTTTTTCATAATTGAAACCCTAGCTTGATCGAAATTGTTGTATATCTAACTTTGATATATTGATGTTTGTATCTAGGGTTTACCTAAGTAAGTATTGATATAAGTCTCTACTATATGATAATGCGTCCTAGATATGTATAAGCGAGTATGCTAACCTAATTGTTGATGCTCATGTTTTAGTTTGTAAAATCTAGGGTTTGTAACAAAAACCTTAGTAGAGTTTGATATTCTAGGATATTATTATATTGTTTTCAATATAAATTAGTTTTGATGATAAATATAGGGTTTGCAACAAACCCAGTAGAGTATGACATGTAAATTCTAAAAGCATATTGCTGAAACCTTAAATGTATAGTACTATGAGTGGATTGTTATTGCTAATATCTAAAACTTTGTCTCAAAGATAGAGTCTAGGGTTAATGACAAAACCCTAGCAAGAAGATGAAGTCTAGTATGAAAAAAGATATGACCCTTGTTGATTATGAACCTAACTAGATTTAGGTATTTGATGTCCAAAAGCATGAATGTGTTGATGTTAATTTTTAGATAAAATGGTATGTTCTATGCTTTAGAGCAATTTATTTCAATTTTTCTTATTAGCCCAATATCAATTTCCACGTTAGCAATCACATTAACATTGACAGTAAATGCAAATAGAACATAAGCAATACGCATAAGACAAGCCAAGACAAGAGGACACAATATTTGGCGGATGCTAGGGAAAAACCCCAAAGTGGGGAAAACCCTTTGATCAAATCTTCTTATTATTCTTCAAAATTTCAACAGGGAGAGAGTACAATATACAAAATCTTCTTGCCCAATCACTGTAAAATAGTCCAGTCAAACTGCAGTCAACAAGATTCCCTAACCAGAAAGTCAACACTGGTCAAACTAGCGGAAAGCCTCCTCCAAATCGGTTCAGTCAAACCCAGTCAACTCAGCCTCCAAAGATAGTCCAAATCAGCCCAAAATTGTCCTAAAAAATCGGGTCAAAAATGGTCAACGCACAGTCAAAGGGTTGCAGTCAACGTTGGTCAAAGTGCCTAGAAAATTTGGGTATTTGTGCCAAAATATGCGGCATGCCCAAACAAATATTCTCCCATAAAAATTGCAATCAAATGAAGTCAAACAAAGCCTAGTCAACGCTAGTCAAAGCTAGCTGCAACTCGGTCAATGCAGAAAACAGAAATGCCCCGTCAAACCTTCGCACGTGTGGAGAAGAACAAGTTGCTTGTGATTGTACGACCTAATGACATGAAGAGAGAGAAAGATGTGTGAGTTGATGTGTGTCCAAATGAGGGAAGTGTCTCTTCTATTTATACGCAACGTTGAGGGTGAAGAGACACGTCTGCTAGGCTTCATGAGCCTACATTAGATTTCTGGCCAACCTTGACAATTTGTCCATAGAAGAAATAAATTCATAATTCCAATTCTCCTTGTCAGAATGAGATGATCTTTATATCAATCCTGCACCTCTCAGAAAGAGGAATCCAATAAAAATATCATCTCCATCATATGTGTCGTCCAAGGTGGAGTTTGGCCCTAGTTGCCAAGTTCAACAATTGATGTTTTCATTGTAATAGTTAACTTCATACTTCTACATATTTGTTTTTGGTTGTACTTGCTATTAAAAGTTTTGTAGGTACATAATCTTCGAGATGTTGAAGATGTTCGTAAGTGAAGTGAAGATGACTTGATAATAATGGTAAGCATGATGAAGGAAGCTATAAGAATGACGATGCTCAAAATGACCTTAATGCCATAAGAAAGAAATAAAGCCTTGAAAGAATGAAGTTTCTCTGATATTATGAAGTTGTCAATCTCCCTAAGTTGAGAGGGAGCTTGGATAGAAGAAAGGGTAAACCTCCCCAGTTGAGAGGGAGAGAATTTTATGATAGCGAATAACTTGAAGTAAGAATGAAACCAAATGAATGAAAGTACTACAAATGAATGTCCATGATTCATGAAGTTGCAAACAAAAGACTTGAGAAGTACTAAGGTTGTATTTAGCACTATTGAAGAAGTGAAAGAAGAGAGCTTCTGACAAGATGTATTTGGATAGCCTGATGACGATATAAGCAACATTTGAATGATTGAGGACCCCAAAAATTTGTGTTTACTTGAATGTGGCTTTAAAGGTTTATTACTAATTGGGGTTGTGATTGAGCGGTATCTTTCCATAAAAGGTTGAACATTTGAAGCATGCTTGGATCAGTGGATATATCTGATTTAGTTGATTAGGAGAGAGGAAGCATCTTATGGAAAGATGCTTGGGAGGACCTATGGTCAGCCTATGTGTTAATGTCTAAACCTCGAAGTAGGAATGGTGGCGTTGGTCATGCAGCTCTGACCTTGGATACACACCTAGATCCCTGGGTTGATGGTAGAGCTTAAAAGCTTGATGGTACCTAGAGTGGCTAAAGCTTGAGTCCATCTTAGTCCCACCCGATTACAGTACCCTGGTCAGGTATCTAATCCGTAGCACAAAGTGTGCTAGCACTCTTCGTAGTTCATTTCACTTTGAGATCTTCCATGTACTCTTGTATGTATGTAATTATGAATACCTCCCTAGTTAAGAGGGAGTGCTGAAGAATGTAACTAGTGCTAATCTTCATAATTGTACTTGTCAAAAGAAAAATTATTATTAAAGAAAATGATTTATTAAAGCATGGGTTTCATGCTTGGGTCAATGTTTTCTAGGTCAAAGACTCCATTGAAGGCTTCTAGGTTTTGTCTTGAGTCATTAAAGTCATTATCATTTTTATTAGACCCTTCTTGGGCTTTTGTATCATGTAAAAAGAACTATTTTCAAGTCAAAAAGGTTATTTGTCACCTCCACACCAAGTCGGCCCTATCCCCATGAAGTCAACCTACATTAGGGCAATTCAACCCAATAGAAAGGTTATATAAAAAGAGGCAATTCGACCTATTTGGAGCATTCATTTCAAAAGGTTCAATCTTCAAGGAAGAGAAGCAGAAAAGAGAGTGAATTAGCTAGAGAAGGAAAAAATTTGTTGGGGCCGAAATTTTGTGTCTACTGTAGGTCCAAAATTCTATTGCTGGTGGTCAAAGTTTTCTTGCTGAAGGCCGAAATTTTGGACTGAAGTTGTTGCTGGGGAGATGTCACTTTGAGACTTTGATAGGGATCATCTACTGAAGGGAAGAGTTGACTTGGTGGTTGGTAGAGGTCTTTGTCTAGTCTAAGAAGTTTAAAAGTGTCTCATCTTGATTTCAATCTACTAAAGGAAGAGTTTTTACTGGGTTTTCCCCTTATAGGGGTTTTGCCCTCGCTACGTGCCTACATCTTGTGTCTCTTGTTCTTGTGGTTCTTCATTATATATATATATATATATATATATATATATAATTTGGTAATTGCTCGATGAAAAGATAAACTAATTAAGAAGTAAAAGAAGCCAACATAATTCACAAGTAATTATCAAGAAAGAGGAATCAAACGCTAATTCCTATAAGCATTGATTTCTCGACATCAAGAACATTGTAGAGCATACCAATTGCAACACAAAATACATCTACAACCATTAATGGCTATTGAATCTAATAAGCAAAAACACCAAGGGCAAGGACTTTGTTAGGCCATTGAACCTAATAAGGAAAAACACCAAGGGCAAGGACTTTGTTAGGCCTACCATCACAAGATTTGCAGCTTAATTCCTCACGTTGCAATCCATCATTTCCCAAGCATAGAACTTGAACTTGAAACAAATGTTCTTCAGTGATTAATAGAATGGAACTTAGTGGGCTCACAAACAAAATGGATAAGCCACCAAAAAAACATTTTTAATAACACTTTTTACAAAAACACATTAGAGGTTGTGAAAAATCGTGACCACTTGTTAAGGTGTTTTGGTGGATGGGGAAATACTCGCCATGGGTTATAACTATGAGGCTATAGATCATACAAAGGAGCAAATAGGAACAACCTACAAGAATAGGATACTTAAGTATGGACCTATTTAGGAAATCATTGAAAACAAATAGAACAATCAACTCCATCACCCTATACATGCAGCTAGGTATTTCCTAAATCGAAGGTATCATTATAGGGCTCAGGTAGGAGAAGATTAAACTAGGAAGATCAAAGATGTCCCTAATGAGGCAAAGCAGCTGAAATACATTGACAAATCAATGCTTTCACTAGAGTCGTGGGTTCCTTTGGCAAAAACAAAGGAAAGATCAAAAGGAATGTGAACCAACCAAGTGAACAATTCCAAAGGGTTTTTAAGTTTATTTGCTTACACTTTAAACTTTAAAAAACTTCATTTTTAAGCCAAGGACAATTTAATTTGTTGAACTAACTTTGTCTTGCAACACATTGGCAGGAATTGTTAGTTTTTGTAGCTCAGACAGGTGTTTTAGTCTCAGATGATGTCTATGAGGCAAAGAACATGTTAAATTTCCATGAAACTCTGCTAGTACTTAGTGAATTACAAGCGTCGCAAGTAAAGGGGAAGCCCACACTTGAGTATATAATGTATAGGAGGGAGCAATTGTGGTGTACATGAGGTGCCCAGGTTTGATTTTTCCACCCTTCTTTATATGCCTTTTGCCTTTTTATAATTTTTCATTAATTAATTGCTCGAGGCTCAAGGGGTAAGAGCATGATGTCTGAGATATAGAAGTGGATACCCTGTTTTAAGGTAGGGCGGTTCATTGCCCACCAGGGATTGGAACAATCATGGGTTCCTATATGATGAAGGAGGCTCATTGAGCCTACAGGAACCAAGGTGATGGCCATGATGATGGGGTAGAGCTGATGTAAGGGCTTTTTCGCACGTGCTAAATATGTTTGTCCAGGCCATCTTTTGCATTTTGTGGTACTTTTGCCTGATGAATGTGGCCAATTATGCTTTTACTTTTCTTTTTAGCTGCATTAACCTCTAGGGCATCATTCTATGCTCGACCCAAGATGTGGGCAAGGGGAAGGGGAGAGATAGTCGTATGTGGACCCAGTGGAGCAATGTGGACCCAAGTGGGAGAAATGATGAATGGCATTATAATGAGTGGAAAGGGGGCAATATATGTGGATGAGGAAGTGACACCACACAACCAAAATCAAGGTTTCCCATGAAATACAATCCCTTGGCCAAATGGTCAGTAAAAGAGATCCCACTGGACTAGAATCCAAGGTTAATATCCAAAAGGGGTTTAGGGGACAAGAGCACCGACCTAGCCCATTCTTCCAACTGAATCCCCCCATTAATCCATGCCCATAGGTGTCCATGATAAGAAAACAATAATACTCAATTACCAAATAACAAGGCATACCTTTAGGTTTGAGAGGCCCACCTTCAAACATACGATCATGACAGATGGGTGAGGGACCACATGGTTGGCTAAAGTGGCGGAGAAGTGGCACAACGAGCTAGTTGGTCGCTGCAAGGGGTTGCTAGCTATCAGTTGAGGACCATCTTGGAGAAAAATTTTCTTCTAGGGATATCACCGACAAAATGGTGGGTTACATCTAGCTCCAACTTGGACGTGATCCCTCGAAGAAGTGGAAAAAGCTACTCGAATGGGAGGTCACGAGAACTCCATCAATCTCTTGGTCACCGCAGACCTGTTACCTGCACATATCAACGATTGAACCCAAGGGGCAACATGCTTTTCACGATGCCTTATGATCACCCATGCTTACTATTAGTCCGTAAAATCAACAGAAAATAAAATATGCAAATTTTACTCTCAATGCATCTAATCTACGATGGGAAATATCACATGATGTTAGTTCTAACGTAATATCCACATGCAATGCAACATATTCTAACAAGCATGATATACAATGTCAAGTGCTAGGTATAATCATAGATCCAATCCAACCAACATATCAATTGATCAATACAAGAATGCATGATTTCATGATTATTTTTGTGATGGACCTGACAATACAAATGGGAATGATGATATAAGGGGTTGCGAGGGAGGGAGGTGGGAAAACAAGAGACCCATATGCCATAGAAAGGAACCTTGGAAGAAGGAAAAGAGACCAGTCGAGAGGATTGGATTTGATCCTCCAAGCAGGAGATGGAAATGTCAATGAACAAGTATATGAATCTTTGATGAAGAACTATCTCGGGCCTATCATCCTTAGGGTAACAAGAAGTGAAAGACTCAGACATATTTAGGATGATACTATTTTGGTCATTGGGAAAACAAGAAGTGGACTCATCATCGTATTTGGGGAAAAATCATGACTCCTGGCTCTTCATAGGGGGAAGCAGCTCTTCATCAAGAATAGGGAATGAACATCATCACAAACATCTATTTCCAGGGCAAGGGAGGAACACTCAAACATGAAGAAAAACCTTTTATCGATGGCATGTCCTAGGGAAATATCGTCCTCAATTTCTTCTATATTAGAGTCATCAAAATTTCCCACAATCTTGGAAGGCTCTTATTTGACTGAATCATCTTGGAACATAAAGAAGAGACCTTTACAACCACTAGGAAGGGCTTCATAATGATCAACATTGTTATCCAAAAGGGGCGAAGCATTTTCTTCTTCACTGAGCTCATTCTTATGGACTTGAGAAACCATGGAGTCTTCATTTCTATGATAATACCGAATTCCCCAATCAACAACGCAAAAGTCACTCATAAATTCTTCGTTTATTTGACTATCATGATCTTCCTCAGAATCCGCCCATTCTTGACTATATATTTGGTGTTGGTTAGGATACCATTCATTCTCTTCTTTAGACAGGGAGGACTTTTCCTCCTCCATTCGTTCCCGGAGAATGATCTCCAAGGTATTTACTACATGATTTTGATAAAATACCTCAAGAAGAGGGTCATCAGTAGGACTCTCTTTATATTCACTCTTCATGTTACAGAGTCATTCTGATTGCTCACAATAGTGGGAGAAAATCTCTTGGGAGTTATATGTGGCTACTAGTTTCCTGCAAAATTTTTCATATTCCATCATCCATTCTAGCAATGTCTAAAGGCTCTCAGGGTTGAGATCTTCCTCATTATCCTTAGAGGACATGCTTTCCAATTCATGAGGCTCTCCTTTGGCACCATCCTTAAAGTATGCACCAATAAGACACTCTTCCTCAGGCATAAAATCATATTCAATAACTTCCTCCTCTCGAAGGGCATGAGATTGGAAACCCTACCCTTCATGTAACAAGACATCCGCAATAAACATTGGAAGAGAAGAAATTTTTTTATGTTCACATGACTCAAGCCAATCAGTATTTAGGGCAATGGATAGGACAAATAATTCCATTTGGTCACAAGATTGAGTTATATTTTTCTTTGAAAGGTACCTTATGAACCTTACAATGTGATTAGATGCGGAATGCGGATCCCAATCGAACATTGGCATATTTTTCATGCATTCTGATGAGGGACACTGCGGGATCCCTGTCACTTTTATGGCAGGAATATATGTGGTCAACATGTTGTTGGAGCCTTAACGATGTGGGAGTCACTAGGGTGAATGAAATTGCCTTGACAAATGCTTCTTTCAGCCTACAAGCATTGACTTTAGAGATCAATCAAGAACTAGGGCTTCGTTCTTCCAATGGAGTCACCAATAACGATACGGCAATATGTCGTATGGGAAACAAAACACACGTTTCGTGTCCATGGCAACGGCGCCAAAATGTTACCGCTCAAACTAGCAAGGGGCCTAAAAAGGACTCCTAAAGGGGCAACTGCTACATCAAGGGCTACAATGGAGACTTAGCCCACTGTCACCTCAGCTAAGACTCCCTACTCTTTATGGACTTTCACCGATGGGAGGAGACCTTGTATATAAAAAGTCACTTGTGAAGGATGAATCGACAAATGGATGTGAAGTGACCTTAATGATCCTTTACCTAGAAGGTGGTCAAGAATGGATCTTGCTTGCTCTTTAAGCAACATACAAATCTTTCTAAGAGAAGGAGGTAAGAATTTAAGGGCTAAGTTAAAGGAATATGCCTTGTAAAGGATTTTCCCAATCCCTAAAATCCTTATTGGACTTGGTTTCCCCAGTGGTTCTTGAAGAATTAACTTTTCAAAGGTATGGGACCACACGGGGCCAAGTGGACCCAGCCTAAGCTAAGGGAAGGGAGTTTAGCAACCAATGATGATCTTAACCTAAACAAGGAAGGGGAAAGGATCAAAACAAGAATTTGATCCTTTCAGGGCAAAGTTTGATATCAGAGCCAGGGTTTGGGATATCTCACAATCCCTTCGTCATAATTCTTTCAAATTTGGAGGATACCTTGAGGACACACTAGCGCAGTAGAGGCTAGGAGATTGAACTTTTTCTATGGCTACTTTGTTGAGAAAGTGATGCCCAGCGTGGCTAGAACTGGAAAAGAGGGGAACAAGGTGAAGAAAAAGGTTTTAAGGTGATCAACTCATGGTCGATTAGTGCCTAATACCTTTTGGGATACCAAGTCAAGAAAAATTATGAGAATGGATCTTGTTTTTAGCTCAAGGAGGCTTTAAGGGAAACTTCGTCCAACATTAGGGCAAAAAAGGAAAGTGACTTAAAGCGTTTATACTTCGCTTGCATATGAAGATGGATTATCAAGATAACTTCGATCTCTAAGAGAATTCATTCAATAGATATAGACCATACATAGAGATATGCTATATAGAAACATGATTCCACAATGAAGCAGTAAATGCATGCAACAATTAGCCATAAAATAGCAAAAATCACATGATCAATGTATCTGACAATGTAAAAGCAAATAGCATCAATATCATACTGACATGTAAGAAAATATATCCAACCATCAACACATTTGCCAATAAAGAAGCTCCAAGATAAGAAAGTCCAATCCAAACATCAAAATTCATCCATGCTCCAATTTGTCCTCCAAGAAAGAAATGTGAAATTCTCAAGAGAGAGCATGATCCAATCCAAGTGATGATACAAATGATTTCATGTCTCTCCTATTTATACACTCATTAGGAGTTCGAATTACCTAATTTGAGCCTACATTAGCACATCAACTAAAATAATGTGCAAATAATTATCTACTGGTGACAAGCCCACCAAACAAGCTCATAAATAAAATAATAAGTCTCCCGAGAGGTCAAATAATCAATGATGCATGTCATGGGGCATGGGGCTCTCTAAGAAGCCTGATGAATTCCATAAGTGCCAAACTGATGAGTTGGACTTCCAAAAGTAATGGATAAGGGGTTGGCCCCTTGTTCTCCACATAATAAACTTGTGGTGCTCCTAATGGTTGTGAGGTCACACAAGTGATCTCACAGGTCTCCAAGTAAGTCGAAGATACCTATAGACCATCTGTAAGGGCTCAGATGATGGTGTAAGTGATGCCACATCAACACACATGTCCTGGGTCATCTACCCAGTGCATGGTACAACTATGGGGTAGGTTAGGCAAAGGTGAACCAGGTGAATCTTCCTCATCCAATAGACGAATCTCGAGCAATCTTTGAACATCTCTTGGGATCCATGGAGTGCTATCTACTGTTATGGAGGCCCATGATTGTCAACACACACCCTACATGTGCCAATGTAGCCCTCTGGAGGGTTAGGGCCCCATATAGGGAGACCAAACCCAAGATGGAGACCACCTGCAATCTTGCATAAGACCCAATGTGTCCCCTAGCCTTCCAGTACAACAAGTCGTCGAGGAAATCAAGTAAAAGAGCTTACAACGCATGGACCACAAGTGGGGACTTCATAATGGTCTTCCCTTCCATAATGGGCTTTGGCAGGTGCTAATGTCTCCAAGCTCCAAATGGGGTTAGCCAAGTATCATATTAAGTGGTTTCTACTTCTAAAGGGGATAATATGTTCAAGGTACATTCTTCAAAATGTGGTCGCATCAAGTAAAGGGATGAATGGAGTAGGGAATGTTGGGGTACAAGGGTAGCTAGTAAATGGGAAGCCCA
Source organism: Pinus taeda (assembly GCA_000404065.3). Classification (NCBI taxonomy): domain Eukaryota; kingdom Viridiplantae; phylum Streptophyta; class Pinopsida; order Pinales; family Pinaceae; genus Pinus; species Pinus taeda. Next base: position 17,753 of record APFE030911138.1, on the reverse strand, counting down.
CACTTGAGTATATAATGTATAAGAGGGAGCAATCGTGGTACATGATGTACCCCAGCCTTGATTTTTCCACCCTTCTTTATATGCCTTTCGCCTTTTTATGATTTTTCTTTCATTAACTGCTCAAGGCTCAAGGGGTGAGAGCATGATGTGTACGATATAGCAATGGATACCCCCTTTTAAGGTAGGGCGGTTAATTTCCCACCAGGGATTGGGGCAATCATGGGTTCCTATGTGATGAAGGAGGCTCAATGAGCCTATAGGAACCAAGGTAATGGCCATAATGATAGGGTAGAGCTCATGTATGGGCTTTTGCCCACGTGCTAAAGGTATTTGTCCCAACCATCTTTTGCATTTTGTGGTACATTTTCCTGTTGATTGTGGCCAATTATGCTTTTACTTTTCTTTTTAGCTGCATCAACTTCTAGGGCATCATTCCAAGACCAACCCAAGGCGTGGGCAAGGGGAAGGGGAGAGCTATCCCTATGTGGACCCAGTGGAGGATTGTTGACCCAGCTGAGAGAAATAATGAGTGGGGTTATAATGAATGGAAAGGGGGCAATATATGTGGATGAGGGAGTGGGACCATGCAACCAAAATGAGGGTTTCCCATGAATTACCATCCCTAAGCCAAATGGTCAGTAAAAGAGATCCCACGGGACTAGGAACAAGAGCACCGACTTAGACCATTCTTTCCACATAATCCCCCCATTAATATATGGCCAGAGGTGTCCATAATAAGAAAACTACAATACTCAATTACCAAATGGCAAGGCATATCTTTAGGTTCGGGAGGTCCACCTTCAAACATACGATCATGACAAATGGGTGAGGAACCACATGGCTGGCTCAGATTATGGAGAAGTGGCACAACGAGCTAGTTGGTGGCTGCAAGGGGCTACTGGCTGCCGGTTGAGGACCATCTTGGAGGAAAACATTCTCCTAGGGATATCACCCACAAAATGGTGGGTAACATGCACTACAAGAGAGATTGTCCAAAGCTCAAGAAGGACAACAACAAAAGAGGAAGGGAAGAAGCCCATATCACTGAAGAAGTGGAAGAAGCTGAAAAGAAGAAATCCAAGAAGGAAGAAGTAAAAGATCTCTAGTGTGATTGAGATAGTCTTCCTCACCTAGTTCTTTTCAAGTTCTTTGTTTCAAACTATAAATATCACGCAATAATGGTAAAGGCAGTCAACATCCAAAAGACCAAGAAGATTTGACTATGATATTTCCCAGAAAGATATGAGGACTCTGATGGAAGTCTGAAAAAAATGGAGACCCTTGACAATACATATCTTTAGGAGATGTGTCAACATGTATGCAGGATGTTGATGCCTATAGGAAGATGTCATAATAAAAGACCATCACAAAGGTAATTATTATTTAAGTGTTCATTATTTATGAGCTAGTATATGGATGGGCTTATGCAAGGCTACCAAAGGAAAAAATTATGGATGTCTTCCAAGAAGAACCATGTAGAAGGATGCAAGAACCTTTCGAAGAAGAAAACATGATGAAGGTAGCATAAGATGAAGCAATGTCATATGTAGACTAATAGATCACTTTCTGATAAGAGGAATGATGACTTGACTGACTCATGGATAATAGTGATGGATAATTTGTGCCCTATGAAAATGTCCCAAAAGATGAAGACTTTGTGACAAACGAAATTCATTACATTGAAGCAAGGAGTTCTTTAAGCAGTTGGTTGTCCCATCATTTCCACCTAAGGAGTTGTTGTAGGTCCCTATTTAAGAGGGAGATTGGAAGAGTTTTTTACCTGGAAGAAATTTGGAAATTCTTAAGCTAAGAGGGAGCTTAGGTACATTCCTTCTATAGGAATGAGTGCATTCCTTTATTGGAATATATATGTCCTCCCTAATTGAGAGGGAGATATAGACACATTATTCTCGTCTTCACTTGGGAAGACAGAATAGATGGTTGGGTTATCATTTGGCATTCAATACTCATTGAAGATGAGATAGGCCATCCAAGATAAGAGCAGTCGTGGAGGACCGATATTCTTTGAGGACTGGGGAGTCCAAGATAAGAATAGTCCTCATGGAACACACCCTGAGAACCAAGGTGGGGTATGTTCCAAGAGGGACAATGATGAGGGTGTCTATAAATCATTGGTCTCGCCAACATTGAGCTCAGATCTTGTGGAGAGATAGAGTTGTTAGTCAAGGCCTTGCTATATAACAAGCTAGTTGATATGATGTTAAACAAATGGGTTACCAATCCAATTCTTCTTATGAGAAATTCTTCAAATTGAGAATGACCAAGTACCATTATGAATACCTCCCTAGTTAAGAGGGAGTGTTGAAAATTGTAACTAGGTTCGGTCTTCATAATGACATGTAATTGTGATTTTAAGAAAGAGATGTAACGAAGAAAAATAAAATTATTGTAATGCTTGCATCATGGGTTTCATGAACAGGAGATTTTATTTTTAGTTAAGGCTCCCATTGAGAGCCTTTGGGAATTTTGTCATCTATTCGTAAAGTATAAAGAGTCATTAGCATGTAATTAAGACATGTTACACATTATAAAGAGTCACACTTGTCTATGTAAAGTCATCCTCCAAGACCTTGTCACTAGCCCTATTCAAGTCAGCCTACAATGAATGAAGAAACCTAGAAGATGATGTCGGCCCTTCTTCAAGTAATCATGTTGGCCTAAAGGACATGAGCAAACGTCTATATATCGCAGTGCTCGGCCTCATTTGGAGGCAAGCAATTCAGTCAAGCAAGTCTCCATAAAGAAGTGCAAAATACACCTTATAAGAAGTCTCCAAGCCAACAACGGACAAAGTATAGCGAAGGGAGAAACACTTTTGGAAGTCTGATTTGGGCTAGTATATTTTCCCACGTGCAAAGGCAGCGGATCTGAAGGCATCTAGTGAAGGTCAAAGAACTTGCAGCTAAATTGAGGTGATTTTGTTTGGGTAAAGTATCTCTCTAGAAGAAGCTGAGTAGAAGTGCTATAAGTCTCTCTCTTTGGTAGAGATTAATCAAGGAGCGAACTTATTATAGGGTTTCTGAAATAGTTTGCAGACCTAAGAGACTGAGATTCTCAAGGAAGCCGAGAAAGGGGAGAGGAAAGAGCAGTGTGAAAAGGAAGAGACTGAGATTCTCAAGAAAGTCAAGAGGAAGAGCAGTAAGGAGACTAGTGACTTGGTCTTGGGAGGACTCTAGTGTCAAGGGTCTTTGTCACGGTCTTAGTGTTTGTCAATTAAAGATCTATGAGAAGAATTTTGTTTGGGTTTTGCTCTCAAAGAGTGAAAGGTTTTGGCCTTAGCTGACAAGCCTATATACTATGTCTTTGGTCTTTTATTGCTCATGATTTAGTAATTGTCTTGATGAAAAGAACACAATAATAAAATTAAGAAGAGAAGATCATAATCAAGAAGTAAAAGGTCTATCACAAGCAATTATCATATAAAAGAGAAATCTCCCAACTATTGATGCCTTAGATTTCTCAACACTCTTCAAGCAGCTGGTTGTCCCATGATCTCCACCTAAAGAGTTGCTGGAAGCAAGTCCCTGGTCAAGAGGGGGCTTGGTCAAATCCCTAATTAAGAGGTAGCTTGGGAACATTCCTTTTATAGGAATGGGTACATTCCTTCACTGGAATGGTGTAACGAATAAAATATATAAATAACATAAATATAATGTAAAAGATAATAATCATAAATAATAGTTAGTTAAGCTAGTAATTAGGTTGAAGAGGCATGTCTAATAGAACATGACTCTTCATGAAGAGACGCTTGATATATAGCAAGCCTCTCGTTCTCATTTGCAAATTCATTATCATTCTTATTCTTATTATATATTTAATATAATATTTATATCCTCAATGGATAACTTCATATTCCAAGTTTTCTGGAGTAATTAATCCGTAGAAGGGACTTTTTTCGCTTCATTTGGTATCAGAGCAGTTTGGTCCTTTAGGTTGTTTAATCGGTGCACAAAGCTCGTTCTTCGATCCAAGACTTTGGCTATTGACTCTTCATCAAATTTATTGCTGTTGCAGTTCAAGCGTTTCGCTAAATATTTAGGGTTTCTCCGTCTCGCTACCGGCCTTTGGCTATATATATATATATATATCTATATATATATATATATATAACAAAAATAATAATAAAGATTATTAATTTTTAAAAGTCATAAAAAAAAAGAGATTAAAAAATATACAGAAAAAATAAAAATCAAATTCAAAAAAAAGAAAATAAAAAAATAAAAATAAAAAAATGAGTGCATAATAAAGATAAGAAGGAATCTTTCCAAGTATAGTTAAAACTTTTTACGTGGAGAAGCCTGTGGTTTTAAAAACAACCCATGGTAATTGCCCATGGTATTTTAAAAAGTTAAAAAACAAAAAACAAAAAACAAAAGGAATACTTTTTACTTTTTACGTGGAGAACATTTTTAACGGAGGTTTTAAAAACAAGCCATGGTAATTGCCCATGGTATTTTAAAAAGTTAAAGAAAAAACAAAAGGGATACAAAAGCTCTTTACGTGAAAGGTAAGTTCTACTCTTTACTTATAAAGTATGGTGAACTCATATGATGTGACCTTTAAATTTATTAAGTGGGGTGACATTAAAAGTTATCAAGGGAGTAATTAAGTATATAAAAAAGGGACCAATTTATTATTATAAAAAAGAAGTGAAACTATTATTATTATAAGATAATAAAGTTATTTTGAAAAGGGGTCTTAATATAAAGAAATGCATACATATATAGAGGGCAACATATAAAGGAGTATTTTTTTAATAAAAAGGGTATTCAAGTTTTTAACAATCCACATTAAGGGAGAATATTTGGAATATATATATAAAAAAAGGGAGATTAAATAAGTTATTAAAAAAAGAAATCATACAAAGTTAAAAGAAGTGAAGAAAAAGAAAAAAGAAAAAAGGAATCTTTGTAATGAACGAAAACAATCAATCGCAAGAGATATAGAACAATTAATGACAATAATTAAGCGACAGGGTGAGGAGAGAAAGAGAATGGAATGAAGGATTCCATTCTCTACATCCATCATCACTTCCACAGAATGATGTTATCTAGTGTACCGACAAAATAGCCAAAAGTCAACAAAACAAGAAAGTGTTGGAACACAAACATAAAGATCTTGTGGATATGCATTACAAAGAAATAATGGAAAAGGACGAAGAAATTTCTCGTCTCAAGGACCATGTCGAAAAATTGCTGGCGCAAGTGAAGAAGACTAAGGTCACAAAGAAAAAGCTCAAGAAGCACTTATCAGAACAAGAAGAGGAAACCTTGCGTTTAAAGAACCTTAATAAAAATTTATTAGAACAAATCAGAGATCTAAAAGATGAAAATCTTAAAATTCAAAACACTGAAAAAAAAGTTTGATAAATCAGAAACCGAAGAAATTTTACGACTGAAAAACCATAATCAAAGTCTACTCACTCAAATTAAGAAGCTTAAGGATGATAAGAAAGCATTAAAAGATAAGTTGGAGCAATCCACTCAAGTAGAAGTATCAGAATCTCCAGTCGCAACTGTTCAAGTTGAAAATAAGGGAACGAATACCGATCCAATGAATATGACAACTCAAGAAGACAAGTCAGTTGAAGAAACGACACACGTAGATGTTGCAGTTCAGAGAATGGACATCCCAAGTGAATGTTCCATAACCAATTCAATCAAATCTTCACCAGAAGAAAATCTAAAAACTTTATATCGTCATCTGAATCAGGAGAATAGACAAATCAACCAAGTTGTGTATCAAGACCATTCAAACCGCAACAAATTAATGTTTCAGAGAATAATGACGTAACATCAATTCCGTCTTATGCTGACAAGTCGTTACAAAATTTTAGTGATCAGAGATCTAAAAGATGAAAATCAAATATCTGGGATGGTCTAATCCCTTCTCAGTGCGACAATTTTGTTTGTCACTAAGAAGATCATATCAACTTGTATCGACGAGGATGACTATTCCAAGACAAAAAGACTTTCGAAGCCAAAAAAGAGATCAAGCCTTTTTCATCGACAAGCTTTGAGGACAAAGCTTTTTGAGGAAGGAGGCAATGTAACGAATAAAATATATAAATAATATAAATATAATGTAAAAGATAATAATCATGAAATATTAGTTAGTTAAGCTAGTAATTAGGTTGAAGAGGCATGTCTAATAGGACATGACTCTTCATGAAGAGACACTTGCTTGGTATATAAGCAAGCCTCTGGTTCTCATTTGTAAATTCATTATCATTCTTATTCTTATTCATATATTTAATATAATATTTATATCCTCAATGGATAACTTCATATTCCAAGCTTTCTGGAGTAATTAACCTGTAGAAGGGACTTTGTTCACTTAAAATGGGCATATCCTCCCTAATTGAGAGGGAGAGATAGACACATCATTCTTGTATTCACCTGGAAAGATAGAATGGAGATTGGATAAGCATCTGGCATCCAATACTCTTTAAAGATGTGGTAGGGCATCCAAGATAAGAGTAGTCATAGAGGACCGATATTCTTTGAGGGTTGGGAATCTAAGTTAAGAATAGTCCTGGTGGAACATACTCCGAGACAACCCGGGTGGGGTATGTTTCAAGAAAGACAATGATGAGGGTGTCTATAAATCATTGGTGTCACCAACATTGTCCTCTGATCTTGTGGAGAGATAGAGTTGTTAGTCAAGGCCTTACTTTCTGACAATGCTAGATGATATGATGTTATACAGATGGGTTACCAATCCGACTCTTCTTATGAGAATTCTTCATATTGAGAATGTCCAAATGCCTTGATTGGATTATGAATACCTCCCTAGTTAAGAGGGAGTGTTGAAATATGTAACTAGGTTCGGGCTTCATAATGGCATATGTAATCGTTATTTTATGTATTTCTTCTTGAGGCATGGGTTTCATGCTCAAGGGAGATTTAGTTTTAGGTCAAGCACCCATTGAGTGCATCTAGGTTTGTAATAAAGTCAATTGAGTCATTGTCATGTATTAAAGACATATTTGGGCATGCTACATATTGTAAAGAAAATTTTAATGAGTCAAATAGAGTCAAAAGACCCTCCAAGGCCTCGTCATGGCACAAAGATCGAGTTGACCTACATGAATGGGCAAGTCGGCCTAAAGATAGCAATTCATACCCCTCACAAGCCTATAAATAAGAAGGAATTCGACCTCATTTTCATACTCACTCAAGCAAGTACAATATCCTCGAGACAGAATTTGGAAAAAGACGAAGAAGAAGAAGAAGATCAAGGTTGAAGTTTTTAGGCCTCTCTCTCTCTCTCTCTCTCTCTCTCTCTCTCTCTCTCTCTTGTTAGGGTTTCTACAGTTTTTGGGCTAGACAAAATTCTAAAGGTGTATTGAATCTGTGAAGCTGTAAGGTCGAAGCAACGACGCTGCAAGATCAAAGTTGTGAAGTTGCCTCTAGATTGAAGATGTGAAGTTGCTAGGTCAAAGTTGTTGAAGTTGCATCAAGGTCGAAGCTATGAAACTATTAGGTCAAAGTTGTTGAAGTTGTTAGGTCGAAGTTGCAAAAATTGTTTTTCGGGTCGAAGTCGTTGGAAGTTCAAAGTTTGATGTTGGAAGTTGTGTAAGGAAAGCTCATCAAGAAGGAGGGATGGCTTAGTCTTTGAGGGTCTTCGCCAAGGGTCATAGTCTTGGAATTCATCAATTGAAGTTCTATAAGAAGAGAAGGTTCTAGTGGGTTTTCCTCTCAGTTGGAGAGGCTTTGGCCCTGGTTGATCGCTTATATCTTGTGTCCTATTGTCTCATTGTTCTTTATGATTTGTTAGTAGTTTGATGATAGAGAACACTAATAATAATAAAGGAAAGAAGAAGTTAATCAAGTAAAGTAAAAATAAATCACAAGCAATTATCAACATAAGAGAAATCACCTACACTTGTTGCCCCCTAGATTTTTCAACAAATACGAGTCCTATAGCGTGCCAATCAAAGAGAGATGTGAGTCCTGTAGCGTACCAATCACAAAGAGAAATCTAAAACAAGCCTGAAGTAGATCTGTTATCCATGAGCAATGGAGGAGCTTTGACACATATATATAGTTGAATCCATAAGTGAATAGGTGCGACCCCTTTTGAATTTGGCCGACACGAGTAATTTGGGGGTAAATTCAAATTTAAATTTCCCAACTTATTTGTATATTTCAAATCCACTTAAAAATTGATTGCTTGAATAATTTCCTTGACCAATATGGGACTCAAGGGGCTACTTTGGAGACTTGGGGTTTCCCTTCAGGGAAATTCGTCTCAAAGCTGCGCAATTTCTACGATGGCCTTGCTATGAGCAAATAATCTTCAAAAAAATCTATCTTTTATAGGGAATTTCTGCCTCCTTGAAGGGATTGTCTCGACCTCCTGAAAAGAGCAAAAACTTCAGTCCATATGTTCCTAAGAAATCAGCTTCTTCGACCTGTATAAGGGTTCTGGAAATGGATTGATTATTAGCAAGGAGAATGGCTCAAGAAATTCTCACACGGCCTCTACAATCAAGAAGATAAATTTGGCCCTCTTCAATGTGGATAGACAAACAACTCAGCACCTTTACTTGATGATTCGATCCAAACAATTAGACTCTCTTCCTCTCCTTCAAAATTAAGATAACTCATTCACATTAGACAAAATCAACCTTGTCGAGAATGGATTGTGAACCCCTACAATAACCATAATGCTGAAGAGTGTCTCCAAATCACAATTATGTTGAATATTTCCTGCAGTAAACTTCATTAGATCTTCATAAATAATCACTGGCAAAGGTCCAACTAGGGTGGCAATAATGTCCATCGAAGATAGAGAAATACTAGCTAGGGTGGCAAGAGTTCCACAAAATCTAGGGTGAGGATTTCCTGAAACCCTCGATCTGAAACTCGTTTGAGTTTCTCTTCAATAACAATGAGAAATGATTAGCTAGAATGAGTAGCAAATGATCCCCAACCTCCTTTTATAAGATGTCAACAAGTTCTCCCCAAGTTTCTAGACTTCTTCTTTTTTTAATATTATTTTATTGGTGGGGGCTGTTGAAGACAAGTTTATAGAAATGTCTAACAGCCCTCCAAAGACAAGCACAATCCCTCTCGAAAAAATCGGCCAGCAAATAGAATTAAAAGAAGTCATGTCGGCTCATAAAAGAAGTCAGGTCGGCTTATTATGGAGACGAAACTACCATAAATACCCAGCTAGGGTCTGCGCAAAAGTACAGTCACAATAACTTGGATTCCCTGTAATTTTCGGATGGTACAGGTCTGAGATTCTTTGCATTACAGTTAGGTTCAGTGTTTCGGATGGAGGAGCATCTCTCTCTTTTTCGGATGGGTATCACAGAAGATGATGTCCTAGCCTCCTCACAGTGAACACTATCTCAGCATACTAAAACCTAGTCACAGTCTCATGTGCAACAAAGAGTAATACACCCTCAGCATACTCGCTAGACACAGTTACAATCTCGGATGATGAAGATCTCGGTGATTTCACAGTAAACACTCTCTGTCTCGGCCTACATTCTAGATGAAGTCATGATCTCGGCATAGGTGTTATCATGGTGTCCGTAGAGATATAGTCATGACCTTGATGGAGAAGATCATTATCTCGGTGGATCTAAGTGCAACTCTCATACACATATATATCTCAGATCTCGTTGTTATGGTGAAGTTCTCCATGAGGGAGCAGCAGTAATGATCTCGGTGGTGCAGTAGTAATGATCTCGGTGGTGCAGCAGTAATGACTTCAGTAGCAGTGATGATAATGATCTCAGCAGTGACAAAGAAGAGGATTGGTGTTTTGGTCTTGGAGTGGCCTAATAGGTCAAGGGTCATGGTCTTGGTATTCGTCAATTGGAATCTCTATAAGAGGAATTTGTGCAGGTTTTCATCTCAAAGAGTGTGAGGTTTTGGCCTTGGCTCATAGCCTACATGCTGTGTCTCTTGTCTACTTTTGTTCATGCATTGGTTATTGTTTGATGAAGAAGAATGTTAATAATATAAACAAGAAGAACCTAATCTAAAGAAGTTAAAAATGCATTCACAAACAGTTACTAACAAAGAAGAAATCTCCTAATGTCAATGCCCTAGATTTCTTCAACAGGGGCCACTTTCCACTAGTGAATTTCTGCTGCCCTTTTCTAATAAAATAATATTTTTCACCATTTTCTAATCAAATACTATTTGTCACCCTTTTTTAATAAAATTATATTTGCTGCCATTTTCTAATAAAATAATATTTGCCTCGTTTTATTAATATCATCCAAAATTGGGCAAGCTTGTTAGTAACTTCCGCACTCACAAAATCAGGGATATTACAGAATGTCGGATGTACAAATGATATGATATGTTTACAAATGAGGGCCCTGCATATATACTAGGCAAGGTGCCCCTTCACAAATAGTCAAGTCTCAACCATCAGACATGTCCCTTCATCACTTATTAGTTTATACTTATTAATTATTATTTATATTATATATTTATGTTTTGTTACACATTGTCACCTCACAACCCCTCTTCTCACTTCTTGCTAGCTCTCCTCCAATTCAAGGGGGGTTCTCCCTAAAGATAAGATTGCTAGGGTTTTAAGGCTTTGAAGTTTGAAAGTAAACTCGAGATTTGAGTTCAAATGGAAGATACCCGAACACACAAAATCGAGAAATTATAAAGTGATTTTGAAGAGTAAACCCCAACAAAACAATATAAAGGATTTTGAAATAAAACAAATTGATGGCAGGATTGAATATTAGTGCCTTAGATTGCCGATATAATTTTGGGGCATGTGTGATCAAGATAAGATAAGATAGGATAATTTTATTAATGTCCAACAAACCACAATAAATAGGATCAAAGAAACAAGTATCAACCCATTTGAAGAGGATTGGAGTAGATTTAGGTTCACTAGGCTAGGGTAAGTAAATTCACTATCCCCAGACTTTTCAATCTTCAAGAACATGATAAGGGAAGCTGCCCCCCTGGGCTTTCCTCAAAGTCTTGGAAGAAATGCTTGTTTAAGAGGGATAATAAAAATAAAATACCATGCCCACCTACTTAATTTCCATCATCCATAAACACAACCAAGTCAAAGAGAGTGAACTCACTTAGATTCTTTTGCATTCATCCAAGCTTCACCAATATCCATCCAAGAAAACAGTGAAATCCACATCAAAAAGGCCACTTCAACGGATTGCTCAACTCCTCCATCCATAGAAAAATTATAAGAAGAGAAAATCGCAGAATTTCAGACTTGCCAAGGGATTTCTTCCCCAACCCAATCATGAGAAAATGAGAAGAAGTGCACCTCTCATTGCCTGCTTCCTATTGCCAACTGACTTCATTATCTAAACAGTGAGTAACAGTGCCCTCAGGCTAAATTACTTGTATAAGAATCAAAGAATGATGATCAATTGTGAAACTAAAAATAAGAGCTGTATATTTATACCGTTATACGCAACTAAAGAGATTGGATGTTTTCCCCAAGAAAGGGTTATGAGTTTTTTATCACTAGGAGCCATTATTGTATTAATGCTATTGCTGTCATATCATTTCAGTCATGTGAACAAATTATTTTGTTGTTTCTTTGTCATTACTCTAGACTTCCAACTTGAAAAAGTCAAATGTTCAGCAGCATGCCAGAACACCAGCCTGTTTATAGTACAATAATTGCAATTTGCCAACCAAGAGATGTCACGTTTTACTCCCCTTAAAAAAGGTAACTATATATCTGGACGACAACCTAAACAGAAGTTCTCAAGAAACAGCATTGAAACAAGTAGCATAAATTTATTGTATAGTTTCTCTCTGTTCTTATAATTGACGAGATGTAATTGTACAGAAATGTTCATCCAGATTTTCAAGAACTTTCATCATATGACAAGCACTTATGTTTGCCTGCATACAGTAACATGTCATAGTAGAATCAATTTCTACTAACTTTGAATCTATCTAAATAAGTGTAAGAAAATCACAAGCACCAGGTAAATAGAATAAAAACATGCACCTGTATGGCACTATTCTCGGCAAGTTTCATAGCAGTGTCATAATAGGATAACCGTAGCATATAGTCAACAAGTATCCTCTTCACTCGTATGTTGTTCCATTCCTGCTGATTTTCAGCCCGAAGCACACTCAAATGGTCCAACCTGGCACGACACCTTTGAACTTGCAACTGCTCACTCTTGTTGCTCTCATCTAGCTGGTTAGCACAAACAAAAACAAAACAAATAAAAGGTGAAAGTCTATCTAATGCAAGGCAATCAGAACACAAATATAAAGGATAGATCAAAGGTGCAGTAAATTCAAAAGTTGACAAACGAACTCCATGACACACAATTGTTGTACTGTGAAATGATCTAACCATCACAGATTAGCACAAACAAAAACAAAACAAATAATAGGTGAAAGTATATCTAATGCAAGGCTATCAGAACACAAATATAAAGGATAGATCAAAGGTGCAGTAAATTCAAAAGTTGACAAATGAGCTCCATGAGACATAACTTTCAAAGTAGCTTTAAAATGATCCACAAGTAGAATAAGATACATATAAATTGGTGTAGCATTCAGAAAGTAGAAGAAAAGGGACCCGTACTAAGATTTAGCATTTCTAAGGAATCTAATAACAGAGGCTCAGCATCTCTAAGGAGTCTAGATGTTCAACTAAACATAAATAGTTTTCAATAGCCATCATGGCATTTTACTCCATGCCTAATAACTTTCAGATTGACTTTGAAATTTATCCAATAGGAAATCCCATTTTTGAAACAAAGGCTTGGCATCTCTAAGGAGTCTAGATGTTGCACTAAACATAACTAGTTTTCAATAGCCATCCAGCATTTTACTGCATGCCAAATAACTTCCAGATTAACTTTGAAATATTCATCCAATATGCAATTCCATGTTTGAAATGGTTGCTAGCGCAAGGCCATTAGTGACTTCACAGGAGATAAAGATAAAATGATTTTATCAATATTCAATAAATAATTTTTAAAAACAACCAAACCATATATGGAACCAGCCAGTTTAATAACTGATTCAGTACCATACCTTCCAGTCTGACATGGGACTGATCAGCCTGGCCAGTTCATCCAGTAAACATTGATGTGTGCGCATGCGTGTATATATAAATTGTTATCAAATTTTTCATATTTTATCTTTTGAGTAGACTGGTTCATAAACCGAATCGTCAGCCCTCTGCAATCCAAGTCTAGTCTAAACCTCAGTGGATTCAAGGTGCAATTCCAAAAATAACGTTGCTAGGCAGTACAACCAATGATACTAATATTTAGAGTGGCCCCACGCAACATTGAAAGCATAATAGAAAGATAAAACCAGAAAGAACATGAAATACATGAAATAAATACGCATCAAAGAAGGAAAAAGAAGAAAGAATGCCAGAGACCAATTGGATGTCCATGGGTAAGAAGAAAGTCTTTTCAAGTTTTCACAGAATTATTACTAAAAAGGACTCTAATGATTATCTAATGATGTTGTCTAGAGAGTATTCAGGGCTGAAAGGACCTGCTTTGATGATCCTAGGTGGCATATGGGAGCTATGAGCAGATTTTCTCCTAGCACTTCAGGCTAAGGAAAGAATTTCATGACATGGCTCTAGACCGGATTTGGTTGTCAATCTAATCTATAGCAGATATTGAGCACCCCTAGCCCCAATGGGAAAGAGTTGACCAACCCTACGGCGAGACATTCGTGGTCTTGCTAACTTGATGCGTGTCGTGCCACTCAATAAAAGATCTCTGCACTCGCTAAGCACCACCAAGTGATGAAGGTAGCTACAAAAAGGAGGTAATAAACTGGATGTCCATGGGTAAGGAGAAAGTATCTTCCACAGAATTGATCACTGAAAAGGATTCTAATGCAAAGAAGAAAGAATGTCAGAGGCCAACTGGATGTCCATGGTTATGAAGTGTCTTCCACGGAATTAATCAGTAAAAAGGATTCTAATGCACTATCTAATGATGTTACCTAGAGAGTATCCAGGGCTGAAAGGACCTGCTTTGATGATACTAGGTGACATATGGGAGCCATGAGCAGATTTCTCCTAGCACTTCAGGCTGAGGAAAGAATTTCATGACATGGCTCTGGCCTGGATTTCATTGTCAACATAATCTAGCAAAGATTGAGTAACCCTAGCCCTTATTTGAAAGACTTGACCAACCCTACAGCGAGACGTCATATGTCGTCTTGCTAATAACTTCATCCGTGTTGTGACACTCAACGAATATCTGTGCACTCACTTGGCACCACCAAGTGATGAATTTAGATGGAAAAAGCAGGTAATCACTCTTGCAAGCCAAGGTCTGAAATAAACCTATAAGTGCTGTCCTCTGGGAGTCACCGCATCACGCACAAAAACAAAAAGACACCTCTGGTTAGGATATCGAATGAAGGTGAATAAGGACTCCATGAACCACAGAAAAGGCAATGATATCTACCCCTAGTCTCGTAGTAGATGGGCATCTAAAAATGAAATGTTCAGCAAATTCATAGCAAAGCAAACATACCCTCTCCTCTAATGGGATATAGTGCTAAAGTGGGATCCTAAGTTGATGAGAGCCTACCCTAAACACATTGAGTGGGAACATGACAGAATTCTTAGACTCAACCTGAAGTTGATCAGAGCCTACCCTAAACTGTTTGAGTGTGAAGCGAAGGGCATGAGACCAGTGATGCCAAATATATTTTGGATGAACAAAAAGACCAATCCACAAATACATAAAATGCTCCAAGTAGAAGGCCATCTAGGACCAACAGCTTCCAAAGGATAAATCCAAGTAGCTTACATATATTGTTGGTAAATGTAGTCTCCAATAACCATACTGATGTCTCAATGAAGAGGAAGATGGCCAGGAGCATCTAAACAACGAAGTTTTGTCCACAATGTAAGAAAAAAAAGAGTGAGAAGACATACAACATAGTATGACTCTACATTGTTTAAGGACAAGGAGCAGGGGATGAGTTTGATGGACAGTTGAGAACACCACTCAAATTTTAGGGGACAATACACGAGAGAAAGATGTGAGACATAATTCCCCAACCCAGCAAAGACATGGAGGAAAAAATCAAAGTAGGTGAATCCTATAACAATGCAACATATAAATATATGACTTGAAATTCAAATAGGTGAATCAGATGAATCATTATTTTTTCAAAATGTACAAAGTCCATTTACTAAGAAATATTTAACGTAAGGAGGATAATAGACAGAAATCCATATAAGATGAATAAATAATTGATTTAGATAGAATGATATCATCGTTACAATGACCTACTTGATGGTATATATACACATTGAGTCTTCGTCTTTTTCCATTTGATAAGGTACTCCTAAATAGCCTTGGATCGTAGTACCTTCTCCCTGGTAGTGAGTATGCCTTTAGGTTCTAAGATGATCCTTCCTTCTTCATCAGTCTCGGGTATCTCTGTTTGAGTTGTTTGATTTTGCCCCGGTACTTTTTTGAGACTTGATACATGGAATGTGTTGTGGATTTGACAATTGTCTGGTAGCTTTAGCCCATAATCCACGCTACTTTTTTTTTTAATTATTTGGTATGGTCCATATTATTTAGGAGATAACTTATTTTTCCCTTGTTGTTTTAATGATAATTGCTTATGAGGCTGAAGCCTAAGCGACATATTTTTGGATTTCCTTACTCATACACTTCCAATAGAATGATTGTCGAATGTTGTAGTAAGTTTTGAAGACTCTGACATGCCCAGCTGTAGGAGAACTGTGAGATTCCTTTAAAATTTTCATTCTAAATTTGGATGATGGGATTAACTAAATTCTACCTTTGTACCATAATATGTCACTTTTCCATTCAATATTGGCATATTAACTAATATTTTCAATCATAGAGCCACAATCCACATCCTTAGCATACTCAGCGCGTATTCCGTCTATCCAGTCAAGAAAAACTACTTAGGCGGCACATGTTGTCTTCTCATCATCCTTCCATGAGAGTGCATCAGCTACGACATTTTCCTTTCCTTTTTTGTGCAGTATTTCTAGGTTGAATGCTGAAAGTTCCTCCATCCACTTTTGTTGTTCTGTTGACAATGTTTTTGTTGATGTCGGAATTGAAGACTATTGTGATCAGTTCGTATCGAGAAGTTACTTCCGAGCAGGTATTGTCACCATTTAGTTAAAGCATGTATGATGGAAAGCATTTCCTTTTGGTATGTTGATTTCAAGCTTTCCCGTTTGTTAAGCTTCCTACTTTCGAAGGCTATAAGGTGGTTGTCTTGCTTTAATACTGCTCTAATTCTGAACCCTAAAGCATCACATTGGACTATGAATGGTTTGGAGAAGTCTAGAGTTGCCAGTACCGGTGTGGTTGACATCACTTCTTTTATATTCTCGAAGCATTCATCTGCCTAGTTATTCCATTGAAAAGCATTCTTTTTTAACAAGTTGGTCAAGGGCGCCATCAAATGTGCATAGTTTTTTATGAACCTTCTGTAACACCCAGTTAACCCTAGAGATCCTCTTAGTTTTGATATGATCTTGGGTTTGGGCCATTCTTTAATTCCTTTAATTTTGTTGGGGTCCACTTTCACTCCTTCCCTGGGTATGATGTGTCCCAGGTATTCAACTTCCTTTTGCCAAAAGGTACATTTTGTTAACTTGGCATTAAAAAATTTCTTCTCTAATACATAAAGTACTTCCTCTAGATGCGTGAGGTGCTCCTTCCACGTTTTACTATAAACTTGAATATTGTCGAAGAAGACTAATACAAATTTTCATAAGTATGAATGAAAGAGTTCGTTCATGGTTACCTAGAAGGTCGTTGGTGCATTTGTTAAACCAAATGGCATTACCTTAAACTCATAGTGTCTTTCGTGAGTTTTCAATACAGTCTTTTCAATGTCTTCTAATCTCACCCGAATTTGATAGTAGCCTAATTTCAAATCTAATTTTGAGAAATATTCTGCACCATGGAGTTGGTCTAGCATCTCTCAGCAATGAATGGAATGGGAAATTTGTGTTTAATAGTAATTTGGTTTAATCCTTTGTAATCTATACACAACCAAAAAGATCGATCTTTCTTCCTGACTAATACTACTAATGCAGTGTATGGACTTCTACTTTTCGTAATGACTCCATGTTTTAATAGATCTTGTATCAGTGGTTCTATTTTTGAATAATTGACCGGAAAGAACCACAGTTGGTATTTTTGAACCGACGTTTCGAATCCCAAGTGGGATCCATCTTCAGGATGAGAGAATGATGATGACAGAAGAGCAGCGGAGAAGAAATAAATAGATAGAGGATGGAAATTTTTGGAGAACCACACAAGTCAGCTGAGTTAATAATGATTTCTATTATTTTTATTTATTTTGAAATTTTTATTAATGTGTTTTAAATTTTTATAATGTTAATATGTTTTTAGATTTTTATTTTAATTTTGAATTGAAAATATTAATCTTAATAAGAAATTAATTTCAAAATAATTAATTAATAAATTATTAAAATTGAAATAAATGATTATTTAATATTAATATTATTATACTAATTAATTAATATAGCTATATTAAATACTATTATTATTGATATTATTAATTAATTGATTATTTCATTATTGTTATTGAAATAAATAATTTAAGTCTTACATATATTAATTAAAGTATTATTAATATATTATTAATACTAATTATTATTAATTATATTAATTTTATAATATTCTTATTATTAATATATTGATTAATTTAATTAATATTTAATTATATTTAATC
>APFE030911117.1:0-21467 GCA_000404065.3 Pinus taeda | reverse complement strand
TCAGTGCATGTTCAGTTCAGCAGGGACAGGTGTTAGAGAATCAGATTGCTATCAGTTGTGACTATAGTTGTGCACCAGATCTTGCACAAATCAGGGGATTGAGTATACCAATGAGTTTGCACGTATTGTAGCTTGTTCTCACGTGATTTAGCCAAGGAAAGACGTGGCTGCCTTGGTATTATCACCGGTTCTTGTGCAGGTATTGAGCAACGGAGTCAGGCAAGCAGCGGAAGAGATTTGAGCCAGTGATTGATTCAGATCTGAGCTGTATTGTGTGTAACAGGGAGGTGGAGATACTTGTGAGAAGTATTATGCTGTGTAATGTTACATGACTCAATCATTAATTTACAGATAGTTGGGGTTTTTAGCGAGATGCTTTCCCCGGGATACATACTGTGTTAATGTGTGAATGCTCTTGATGTTTTATTGTTATTGATGCTGCTATATTGATGATCAACGTAGAGGAGCTTATGTATTGTGTATGTTTTCCGCAATAGTACATGATCAAGATAATCTCTGTTGAATATGTGGTAAATTATTCAAAATTTCTACACACTCTTTCATACAAGTAACAAGCCTTTATTTCCTTGTGTTGGCATGCCTTTAACCACCTATGAGCACATAACTGAGAAATCAGACTCTCTGGACTAGGAGCACAGCTTTACAGGATTAGGCAGAAGAAGGCAACAAAACATTTTGTATGGCCTAAATTAGACTTCTCGACAAATCAGGCATTATATTTATTTGTGTCAAATGCTCAGGGTTTGGAGTAATTCAATTGGACCCTAGAAAATTTATCGCAACTTAGAAAATCCCAGATAGAAGACTAACTTTCATATCTTGGCTATTTATGTGTAATAGATCCCCACATGCAATTAACTGACAATTCACTGTGAAAGATGAAAGTCAACAATTGAAAATAAACTTGGGAAAGTTGACAGTTGAAATCAACTTGTAACTCGAAAAGTCATAGCAAATATTGATAAATAGAAAAATTGATTAGGAAGTCTGACAGTGGACCAATCCCATTGTTAATTAACTTGTCATATTAATCCTTATAGTAAGTTGATAATAATAGTATGTTATAAGGTAGATATCAACATCAACTTAAATTTTAACATTAAAAGTTAAAGTGCAACACCTATTTCAGGATGTTCATTGTGTTGAAATGTGTAGCGTGGGAGGTACTCCCACAACCCCTGGCATACTAGGTTTGTGAGGAGTTGACCCACAGAAAAGTGGTTTTGTGGGCAATGTACCCAAGTTGTGGGTTTTGTACCCAAAGTTGTGGGCCCTAGACCAAGGTAGAAAATTGATATTTTACTCATTGGATGCATGAGGGGCACCCTTGAAGAGCTAAGGGGCACCTAAGGCTTCAATGATGTGGTGAAAGACAAATGAAAATATTTTTATCTCTAATGTTAATTGGGTTTTTATGTGTAGGCTCGTGTCGGCTTGGTCTACAAGACATGACCCTTGGTGGAGAATGACACCACCTAAGATTACTATAAGTATAGGTCAAATGGAGTTCATTCGGCATCACACAAGAGCATTCATCTAAAGATAAGACAAGTCTAAGGAGCCGCAGACCTAAAGGAGCCTAGCTAGAGTTGAAGGAAGGAAGTGGAAGTCTCTCTTTTCTTATGTTCTGGGCTGGCCGAGTTAGGAAGACTGCTGGACGACTTTTGTTTGTATGGTTTTGGGCATGTGATATGGTGCTTACTTCTGTGATAGGCCGAGTCTAAATTCTGTGCATCCAAGCAGGGCCGAAACCCTTAGATTTGCTGGAGAGGGAGGCCACAAGGCCTGTGGCACAGCTGGAGGAAGGGCATAGTCCATTAAGCCTATGCGCAGGAATGTAAAGGGCATACATTTAGGCATACGCAGAAAAATCAGAGGTCTGATTAGGCTGAATTAGGGAATTCTGAAGCTGTTGTAGAAGCCCTAAAGATGGCGAAAACCTCAGTCTCCTTGAGCACAGGACCGAGACTTTCAGGGTTGGTGAAGGTGTCCTTGGAAGGTATGTTTGAACTTTGACTGGTTCTTCTAGTAGATGATTGCTAGGTTGTTGAAGTGTTGGTAGGTCTGCCCATAAGGGTTTTAAACAGCAAGTTGTCTGCCCTAGATCAGTCATCTTGGTGGAACAAGGACTGTGTGTGGACTGATTTGTAAGCCCTAACGACTGTGGTTTGGTGGGTCAAATCAATGTTAAGTGGGCTGTGCGTTGAAGCCCTAAGTTCTGTTATATTTGGAGCAGCAAAGATATAGTGTGATGGCAGGATTGTGTGCCCTAGATTCAGACATCCTGGAGCAGCAAGAGGTCTGTAAGTGGGAAGCTTGAGAAAACCCTAGGAACAATGATCTGAGGGCAGTGCTGCCTAAGTTCAGTGACATTGGAGGAGCAGTGCCATTGATAGAAGGTGTTTTGGTCAGCTGAAGATCCAAGCAATTTTGAAGTTGCAGAATGTTAAATTTAGATGACAATGGTATGTTCTATGCTTAGCACAATTTACTTCAATGTTCTTTTAGCAGCCCAATGACAATTTCCAATTATTTCCAGTAGCAATCAAATTAACTTAATCACATTGACAATTTGACAGTAAATGCAGATAGAACATAAAAACATATGCAGAAGACAAGCCAAGACAAAAGGACACCGAATTTGGCAGATGCCAGCAAAAAACCCCAATGTTGGGAAAACCCTTTGATCAAATCTTCTTATTATTATTCAATAGTTCAACAGAGAGAGAGTACAAAAATCAAATTCACTTGCCCAATACACAGTCCAATCAACCCTGTAAGATTCTGCAGTCAACTGCAGTCATACTTGCCCTGACCAAAAAGTCAACGTTGGTCAAAATAGCAGCAAAACTTCACCAATGCAGCTCAGTCTTCCTTCGTCAAACGCGGCCTGAACAGGATGTCAAATGCAGCCCAAAACAACTCGGTCAAACTCAGTCAAAGGAGAGAGAAAATATGCTGTGATTTTCTACGGTCAAACAGTAGTCAATGCTGGGCAACATGCCCAGAAAACCTTGATTTATGTGCCCAGAAATGCGACATGAGGAGATCGAACTTCTTCCTTCAAAAACGCAATCAAACTTGGTCAATAACCCTCTGGTCAACGCTGTCCTTAAACTCTGAAATTTTTGGCCTGCAATCTGTCCCACAATTCATCCCAGAATTTTTGGCATCTTGTGACTTAGATTTTCAGAGTGGATTTATATCTCAGCAGGCCACATTTTGGGCAAAGGAAATGAGGCAAAATGAGGACTTTGACCTGCGTTGACCGCAAGCCTATTTGACTGCAGGTTGACCAAGTTTGATTGTAGGTTTTATGATTGTTTTGTGCTGACTTTAACCACTGTTGGAAGTCGAGTTTGACTACCTTTGACCGAACTTCAAAGGAGAAGTTTGAATGTTGCATTGACCATCTTTGACTTCTGGTTAGGGTTGAAGTTTGAATGTAGTTGACTGAAGAATTGACAGGGCAGTTTTGACTTTGAATTTGGCAAGTCAATTTGACTTTTGAACTCTCTCTCTGTTGAATATTTGATATAATAATAAGAAGAATTGATCAAAGGGTTTTCCCCACATTGGGGTTTTTCCCTGGCATCCACCAAATCTAGTGTCCTCTTGTCTTGGCATGTCTTCTACATTTTGTTTCATGTTCAATCTGCTATTACTGTCAATGTGATTAATGGTTAATGTGATTTCTATTGAAAAACTAAATTGGAAATTGTCATTGAGTTGAAGTAATTGTGCTAAGCATAGAACATACCATTGTTATCTAAATTTAACATGGTACAAGAGCTTAGGTTAATACAAAGCCCAAGCAAGAGAGAGAAAAGCAATCACTAAGAGAGATTTGTTGGTCAAGACTATTGGTCTAGCTTCAATGGCTACTACATCTTACTTCAAATCTAAGGATAAGCTCAAGGAAAAATATGACTATCATGCATGGAATATGAATTTGGACTTGACTTTGGAAGAGCATGATGCCATGGACTATGTGAAGGGAAGAGTGGTGGAGCCTCCTTGAAATGCACCTGCTGCTGCAAAGACAAAATATAAGAAAGGTGAGGTAAAAGCTAAAAGAATTATTATAGACTCCATTCAAAAGCATTTGGTTGCTTATATTTCTGATTTGGGAACATCTAAGGAGATGTATGATAAGCTGGTTGGGATGTTCAAAGTGAACAATGCAAATCAAATCCTCTTTCTCAAGAACAAGTTGAAGGACATCAAGATGGATAAAGGGGAGTCTATCCAATCCTACTTCACGAGGATCACACAAATCAAGAATGGCCTTCTATCTATTAGAAAAGTTATTGCTGACAAGGAGCTCACTCTCATTGCACTTAGAGGTCTTCCAAGATCATGGGATGTGTTTAACACAACCATTCTTAACAATGACAGGATTCCTAGTTTCGTGAATTATTGGCTCGATGCACTCAAGAAGAGACAGGGATGATGGAGAGAAACAAACCCTCAAATGTAAATGATCCCACTACCTTCTCTGCTCATGCTAAGAGGAAGAATAACGTTGGTCTAAGAAAACAGGGTCAAGGATTCAAAGAAGGAAGAAAAAGAAGGTGCTACAATTGCAACAAGTTTGGCCATTATGCTAGAGAGTGTCCTCACAAGAAGGATACTGCAAGGGATGATGACAACAACAACTACAAAGGCAATGGAAATCAAAGGAACAACAATTTCAACAATAAAAGAAAGAGGAATGCTCCCGCTACTTGAGATGGAAATGGTCGACCTCCCAAAAGGACAAGAAATTCCAGGTATGAAGAAAGTAATGTTGTAGGAAAACAAAAAGAATTTTATCTTATTTATGCTCTATCTATTGCCTCTCCTCTGGATACTTTGGATCACCCGTTGATTGATAGTGGAGCTTCAAGGCACTTCATTGGGTGCAAGGAGGCCCTCTCAAATTTGGTTGAAAAGAAGACTAATTTGGAAATCATACTCGGAGATAATGCCACCTATCCCGTGAAAGGAATAGGTATTGTCACTCTTCACTTGAATCAAGGTCAAAAGGTAAACCATTCATCTACAAGAAGTGTTGTATGTGCTCGATTTGAAGAAGAACCTGACGTCTATTTTTGCAATGGAAGATAAGGGCTTCAAGGTAGCACTCATTGATGGAAAGGTATGTATTTGGCAAAGAAACCCTAAAGATTCTTTTACACTCGGATTTAGGGTTGAAGGTCTCTATCAAGTTGGAGGAAGTCATTTGGGAGCCTTGACTTGTGATACTTCTCTTCAATTTGAATATGGCACCGAAGATTTGCTCACCATCATTATAAAGCCTTACCTAGGTAAGGAAGATGGTCACAGGTATGCCTGAGTTCAACATGAATCATGAAGGAGTTTGTCAGGGTTGTGTAGCTGGGAAACTTACAAGTGGACCATTTCCTTCAAGTGAAAGTCAAACTTTCAATATTCTTCATTTGGTCCATTCTAACCTATCTGGTATGTTGCCTGTAACATCATTGGGAGGATACTTATACTATGCAATTTTTGTGAATGCCTTCTCCCGCAAAACATCGATCTACTTCTTGAAGAAGAAGGATGAAGTGTTCAAATGGTTTTGTTCTGTCAAAGCCTTGGTGGAAAATCAAACAAGGAAGAAGATCAAGATATTGAGGACCGACAATGGAACTGAATATGAATCAAATGAATTCAATGACTTTTGCAGAGACGCTGGCATTAAGATGGAGACAACCGTTCCATATGTTGAAGAAAGTGTAACTAGGTTCGGTCTTCATAATGACATGGTCTTTGTATTTGATGTAATAAAAGGAAATAATTTATTTTTGTAAGCTTGCTACATGGGTTTCATGAGCAAGAAGTGTCTCTAGGTAAAAGACTTCTCCTTGATGTCTTTAGGATTGATTATAAATGTCAAAGAATCATGTCATGTGTATAGAAACTCTTTATGAGTTCATGTAAATATGTACAAGTATTCAAAGTTGTGATACAACCCTCCAAGACCAAGATCAATGCCTCAAAAACAAACCTACTGAAGTCTGCAAGCGAAAACAAGGAATAATATTTCATGTCAGCTCCAAATATGAATTAAATACATAAATGAATGTTACATCGACTTGATAAAAGGACACGTCAATTCATGAATATATTTCGGCTCAATATAGGAGGCTAACCACTATAAATACCCATGAAGAGTCAACGAAAATCAAACGAAGAAAATTCGAATGCCTCTGAGATTTCGCATGGAGAAGAGGAGTCACAGTTAGGGTTTGACTACACCTCGTTTAGGGTTTAGGTGTAGTCAAAACTTCGCATAAATGGAGCAGAATAATCTTGTATAATGGACGTTGTAATGATGGAAGGATTAGACATTCTCAACATCTCTATTTTAAGTACACGGATCTACCTAGACATATCTCAACTGCACAGCTAAGTGATCTTGGCATACCTGCAAGGATCTCAGCTTGAATGGAGCAGCGAAGATCTCGGATAAAGGCAAAGTGTGTTAATGGATCTCGCATAGAATTCTTGACATACCTATGATCTGAAGATGGTATCCTCACATGGAGAGAGCAGCGGAGTCTGGGCATGTCGCTATCTCATTCTCAGCGTATCTATCTGTTAAAATTGGCAACTAGGGCCAAACTCCATGTGGGTCATCTTATTAATGGCAGTTGATATTTTTCTTGGATCCCTCTCATCGAAAGGTGTAGGATTGATCTAAAGAACATCTGATTCCAATAAGTATTCATGGAGATATGAATTTATTTGTGTTATGGGACAATTTGTCAAAGTCAGCCAGCAACCAAATAAACCCCTCATGTGCGGCGGTTTGTCTTCTCTCAAGGAAGACACAGTGGAGAGGGTCATCTAAAAGAGCCCTAGATGCATTCATCTAGGAGAGCCCTAGCCATAGTCTTGGAGGAGATCTGGCCACAGATCTAAGAAGCCCTAGCTGCAACCCATAAGAGTTCTAATGCACAACAAAGGGAGCCCTAATCCGCAGCAAAGGGAAGGCTCTAATCCACAACAAAAGGAGCCATAATCCACAACAAAGGGAAGGCTCTAATCCACAACAAAGGGAGCCCTAATCCACAGCAAAGGGAAGGCTCTAATCCATAGCAAAGGGAGCTCTAACCGTAGCAAAGGGAAGGCCCTTATCCATAGCTAATGGGAGCCCTAAACCACTGTCAAGAGGAAGCCCTAAACTATTGTCAAGAGGAGCCCTGAGTCAAGGCCTTGGCCGCAGCATAAGAACGACTTCATCTGCAAAAGAAGGGACCTTATCATATCATGAAGCAACATGGGCATGGACAACAACAAGACAAGGAAGCCACAGTCACAAGGAGGAGAGATTCAGGGTTGTATATGTATGCGTTTGAGTGCAGGTAAGTGTTGTCAACTTGCCCAAGTTCATGAGGAAAGTACATTGTTGTTTGGGTATCATTTGGGAAGGCAGAGTGCTATAGCTAGCTATTGTGCTAGGCTGCAGTCAAAGCACACAGCTGAGGTTGTGTCAAGGACTTTCAAGGGTGGACAACACCTTCAAAGGGCAGCATGGCATGATGGAAAGCTCTTCAAGATAAACTGCAGTCCTAAAAGGACTTATCTCCTGACTGTGTGGTAGCCCTAACCTGAACACAGTCATAACAGCAATGGACAACAATACATATGATCAGTATTGCTAGACATAGGTGTTGCAATGGGACAGCATGGCAATGATGAAATATTATAACATGCATGGTAAAACATGATGCAACATGGGACAGCTGCAAGCATGAAGAATCATGGACATCAGCAGCATGGTAAAGCATGGACAACTGCAAGTAGAGTGTTGTATGGGACAAAAGTATAGTACTTGATGCATCTAGGACACAAAGCAACAATGGTGCAGCAAGCACATAGGCATAGCATGGTGCAGCCGTGGCACTAGGTAAACACTGGGACAGCAGCAGCATGAGGTCCAGTATTGTGGTGATGGGTGCAACATGGTGCAACATATGGACAAGATGCAACACATGATAGGTGAATGAGTCACCTTGGAGAATCAGTTGAAGCAGCATGTCTTCAATTGATCTCATGTAGAGATAATATATTAGTCGAAGTATTGACTTCTATTATAAATGTACTATCTCTCTCTCTCTCTCTCTCTCTCTCTCTGTTGAACTATTGAAGAACATATAAGAAGAATTGATCAAGGGTTTCCCCATATTGGGGTTTGTCCCTGGCTAGCACCACATCTTGCGTCCTCTTGTCTTGGTTTGTCTTCTACGATTTATGTGTTCTATCTGCAGTTTACTTTAATGCTAATGTGATTGCTAAAGATATTGAGCTAACTGTGAAAATTGAAATAAATTGCTCTAAGCATAGAACATACCTAAACTCAACATGGTTTCAGAGCTGAGGTGAATACAATGCCCAAGCAAGAGTGAAAGAGAAATCACCGAAGAGAGTTAGGAAAGGACAAAAGGATCAAGGGGTTCCTCATCCCTCTTCAAATTCACCGAGGGTGCAATCGAAGCAGAGAATATTATCAGAATGGCGCAACAGAATATGGCCTACCTAAAGATCACTTCATTGGGAAGACCTGATCTCAGGGTGGAAGGAAAGGCATCTTAGTTCGGCCATTATGCGAAGGAGTGTCTAAATGGCAAGGACACATCACTTCATGATGATAACAATCATTCCAGGGACATCTTCAATGATCAGAGGAATGACAATGTAGGTCATCAAGGTAACGATTGACTCTTCAAGAAAGCAAGGAAACCCAGGTATGAAGAATCAAATGTTGTTTCTGATAAGATAAAGAAGTGCTATCTTGTATTGGCCCTCTCCTTCAGATTCTTTGGGAATCTGGCTTATTGATTGTAGTGCTTCAAGGCACTCCATCGGATAGAAGGGTGCTCTCTCTAATTTGGTAGAGATGGAAACAATCGTGGGATTATACTTGGAGTCGATGCCACCTATCCCGGAAAGGGTGTAGGGAATGTTACCTCTCAATTGAATGAAGGTAACTCGATTCACTTACAGAATCTCTTTTATGTACCTGATCGCAAGAAGAACCTGGTGTCCATTTCGGCAATGGAAGTCCAAGGTTTCAGGGTGGCATTCATCGATGGAAAGGTACGTGTTTTAAAAATAAAACTTTCTAAAGATGATTTTGAGTTCAGGGTTGGCAATTTGTATCAAGTTGCAGGATGGTCCATTGGGACCATATCAATTGACACATATGATCTATAGCACCAAAGGTCTACGTATGGGGCCCTACCTGATATGAGTCAGATGGTGACTCAGATGCCTGAATTCAAGAAGAGCATGAAGGTACATGTTTGAGATGTACCGAAGGAAAATCTTACAAGGGGACCATTCCCCTCATGTCGCAGGTCCACAGGATTGGAACAACCCGAGGAGTTTGAGATTCATGATTAGGAATCTCATGTATACAGGTGGAAAAAAGCCCTCTATGGCTTGAAGTATAACACCCCGGGCATAGTATGAGAAAATTGATAGTTGTCTAACGAAGCTGAGATTCACTAGGAGTGAAACCAATCCAAACCATTGCTCGAAGGTTGTGGATGATAGACCTCTCATACTGGCACCTTCTGAGGACGACCTATTTCTAGCAGGTGCAGACCCTCTCACTTGCAGAAGTAAGAGGGAGTTTGATTCCAGATATGGAATGGTAAACTGCAAGCCCGTGACTACCTCGAGGATATCAACTTTCAGAAGTTATATGGTGGTGATGCCGGACCAGATTTGGGAAATGCCTCTGAGTTTCATAAACTCATCTGCATTGATGTTCTTGGTGAACATTCGTCCATATATATGCTTTGCAGTTAGCATGGTGAGCTCATATTTGGTTGAGCCTCACTAGACTGGTGCCAAGAATCTTCTAAGATATCTTCAGGGCACAATCTCTCATGGATTGAGATACACTGCCGAAAATATGAAAGCTGCATGATTATTCGAATGTTGACTGGGCAAGCAGTGTGGAGGATCACTACAACACTTCGCAGTGTTGGTTCTCTCTAGATTCTGCTTCGATATCATGGATGAGCAGGAAGCAGAAGTCGATTGCTATAAGCACCGTCGAGAACAAATAGATAGCTACGAGTATGATTTCGTGTGAAGCTGCTTGGTTGTGGAAGCTCATCAGTGAGTTGTTTGTACACATCATGAATACCACTGTGATTCTTTATGACAACCAAGGTGGGATTCAATTATTGAGGAATCCCATATTCGATGATTGCTCCAGCAGATATACATCAAATACTACCTTATCTGGGATATGGTAAGTCGATGAGCAAGGAGGCTCCATCGCATTGAGACTGATGTACAGGCCGCAACCACATTGTCAAAGTCCCAGGGAAAGGTCAAATCTATGATTTTCCCGAACGACTTGGAGTCATTGAGAGAAATTCGTATAAGGGTCATACATGTTGCATGCACTGAGCTCTGGGAGCCCTGGAGGGCTTGGGGTACTTACTGGAGCGACATACGACCACAGGGCGACTCACCCTCCCTTGGTGGTGCGTTATGTACAGGGTGACAGGTTCAACCTTTCCTTGTGACACCTCGTGGTGACTATGGAACATGATGATTAGTTCTCCTGTGGGTCGGGATGATTAGTTCTCTCGTGGCAACTATGGAACAAGATGATTAGTTCTCCGGTGGGCCGGGATGATTAGTTCTCCCGTGGTGACTGTGAGCCAGGATGATTAGTTCTCATGTGGTGACCAATGGACAGGATGATTCGTTCTTCTATGGAAAGGACGATTAGTTCTCCTGTCGAGGCATCCTACCCATGCAGTCTGGGACTCATGGGAAGTAGCTCTCATCTGATCAATGAGTAGGGAAATGGGGTTAGGGACCATAGTAGTACTATCAATGGACGCATCGTTGTATCTACCGTACTCCCTATGCTAGGATGACCTCCATTGATCCGGGATCAATGAAACTGATCTAGGATCAATATTAGTGGTTTGAGACACTCTCTTGGGATATTGATCTAGGATCAATAAAACTGACTGCGGGTCATTAAGAGTGATATGACACACTCTCTTCAAATGAAACTGACTTCGGGTCAGTAGAGAATGGTATGAGACATTCTCGGTCAATTCTTCTTCTTCATGGTTCAGCAGAGCAGAGCAGAACTGAGTAGCGCAGAGCTCAGCAGAGAAGAACTGAACAGCACAGAGCTCAACAGAGCAGAATTGAGTAGAGCTTAACAGAGCAGAGCAGAACAGTGCAGGGAACTAATGGCAAAGATAGTACAGTCAGACATATAGATCAGCGGATGAAGTCCTCCCTAGTTGAGAGGGAGTGTTAAAATTGGCAACTAGGGCCAAACTCCATGTGCGTCATCTTATTAATGGCAGCTGATATTTTTCTTGGATCCCTCTCATCGAGAGGTGTAGGATTGATCTAAAGATCATCCGATTCCGATAAGTGTTCATGGAGATATGAATTTATTTGTGTTATGGGACAATTCGTCAAGGTCGGCCAACAACCAAATAAACCCCTCATGTGCTTCATGTTTTTGTATAAATAAAGG
This sequence comes from Pinus taeda, assembly GCA_000404065.3. Classification (NCBI taxonomy): domain Eukaryota; kingdom Viridiplantae; phylum Streptophyta; class Pinopsida; order Pinales; family Pinaceae; genus Pinus; species Pinus taeda. The sequence continues at coordinate 9,910 of APFE030911117.1, read as the reverse complement.
TTCCTTGAATCATTTGAGAACAAAAATCTCATGATCTCCCTCTCTCCACTTGTTTTGGGTTTGTCTTCTCTCAAGGAAGGCGCAGTGGAGAGGGTCATCTAAAAGAGCCCTAGACGCATTCATCTAGGAGAGCCCTAGCCGCAGTCTTGGAGGAGATCTGGCCATAGATCTAAGAAGCCTTAGCTGCAGTCAATAGGAGTTCCAATGCACAGCAAAGGGAGCCCCGATCCACAGCAAAGGGAAGGCTCTAATCCACAACAAAGGGAGTCGTAATCTGCAGCAAAGGGAAGGCTCTAATCCACAGCAAAGGGAGCCCTAATCCGCAACAAAGGGAAGGCTCTAATCCGCAGCAAAGCGAGCTCTAACCGTAGCAAAGGGAAGGACCTTGTCCATAGCTAATGGGAGCCCTAAACCACTGTCAAGAGGAAGCCCTAAACTGTTGTCAAGAGGAGCCCTGAGTCAAGACCTTAGCCGCAGCATAAGAACGACTTCATCCGCAACAGAAGGGACCTTATCATAGCATGAAGCAACATGGGCATGGACAAAAACAAGACAAGAAAGCCACAGTGACAAGGAGGAGAGATTCAGCGATGTATATGTATGCGTTTGAGTGCAAGCAAGTGTTGTCAACTTGCTTGAGTTCATGAGGAAAGAAATGTTGATGTTTGGGTATCATTTGGGAAGGCGGAGTGCTACAACCAGCTGTTGTGCTGAGCTGCAAGCCAGAGCACACAGCTGAGGTTGTGTCAAGGACTGTCAAGGGTGGACAACACCTTCAAAGGGCAGCATGGCATGATGGAAAGCTCTTCAAGATAAACTGCAGTCCTAAAAAGGACTTATCTCCTGACTGTGTGGTAGCCCTAACCTGAACACAGTCATAACAACAATGGGCAGCAATACATATGAATATATGCTGCAATGGGACAGCATGGCAATGATGAGGTATTATAACATGCATGGTAAAACATGATGCAACATGGGACAGCTGCAAGCATGAAGAATCATGGACAACAGCAGCATGGTAAAGCATGGATAGCTGCAAGTAGAGTGTTGTATGGGACATCAATATAGTACTTGATGCAGCTAGGACACAAAGCCTCAATGGTGCAGCAAGCACATAGGCATAGCATGGTGCAACCGTGGCACTAGGTAAACACTAGGACAACAACAGCATGAGGTCCAGTATTGTGATGATGGGTGCAGCGTGGTGCAACATATGGACGAGATGCAACACATGATAGGTGAATGAGTCACCTTGGAGAACCAGTTGAAGCAGCATGTCTTCAACTGATCTCATGTAGAGATAATATATTAGTCGAAGTATTGACTTCTGTTGTAAATGTATTATCTCTCTCTCTCTCTGCAAAACTATTGAACATATAAGAATAATTGATCAAGGGTTTCCCCACATTGGGTTTTGTCCCTGGTAAGCGCCACATCTTGTGTCCTCTTGTCTTGGCTTGTCTTCTGCGATTTATGTTTATGTTCTATCTACAATTTACTTTAATGTTGATGTGATTGCTAAAGATATTGAGCTAACTGTGAAAATTGAAATAAATTTCTCTAAGCATAGAACATACCTAAACTTAACACTATCTCTGATAGAAGGATCAAGACAAGCTTTGGATGAAAATGCAGAGATAACGTTGGTCTCAAGGATGGTATTCCTGTAGTAGACAGTATATAGTCTCAATAATGATCACAGTGATATAGAGGGATCATAAATACACCACAATGAGACTCGGATCTATATCCCACTGTCTCGGCATAAGGAGCAGTATTACAGTCTATAAGGAGAAGCAGTACTAAAACTCCAGCAAACTGATAATGAAGGAATGACGTAGTCCCGACATCACGAGAATTAATGTCTCAGTGATGATGAAGGTATAATGCACAGTCATCACGATGAAGACTTCAATGAAGACCTTGTTGACATAATGTAATGACTGTCATAATGAAGATCTCAATGCATCAATGAAAGCATAGAGATCACAGTGAGGATCTCAATGGATCTCATTGATATGGTGAAGAAGCAACAGTGAAGATCTCAGGGATGTTGGCTTCAATGGTGCAGCAATGAGGGTGATCTCAACAGCAATAGAAAGGAGGATTGATATCTTGGCCTTGGAGAGGCAAAGTGTGTCAAGGGTCATGGTCTTGGTATTTGTCAATGGAATCTCTATAAGAAGAATTTACGCGTGGGTTTTCCTCTCCAAGAGGGAGAGGTTTTGGCCTAGGCAGAAAGCCAAAACATTTGTATTCTTGTCTCTTTTGTTTTTTATAGCAGTTTGATGAAGTTAACATACACATGCTAATAATGAAGTAAACATCAAGTTAAGATAAATTGTTTAAATACTTCACAAATTGTTATCATGCAATAAAGAATCAATGTAATTATGCATGCCCTAGATTCTTCAACACCATACACCCCTGAGCAAAATGGTGTTGTTGAAAGGAAGAATTGAACAACCATGGAAGCCACCAGTGTTATGCTCCATGATCAAGTTCTACCGAAGTTCTTATGGGGAGACGATGCCAACACTATCGTATATGTTCAAAATAGGAGGCCGCATCAAGCACAGGATTCAAAACACCCAAAGAAGTTTTCACTGGTAAGAAACCTAATGTTTCTCATTTTATAATATTTGGTTGTCCCGTGTATTTTCATGTGCCTAAAGAGAAAAGAAATAAGTTAGAAGCATTTGGGAAGAAAGGTATATTTGTGGGCTACAGTGAAAATTCAAAGGCATATAGAATCTATGTGCCTGGACAAAGAGATGTGGAAATTAGCCATGATGTCACCTTCAATGAAAACACTACCCTTGGGAAGGCCCAAGATCTCCCCATTCCAAGGAAGGATAATAATGATTATGTTGCAGAAAAACAGGATGAACCTCCTACAGATGAACTTATGCCTGATCCACCACCTATGATCCCTCTACCTCAAGGAAAAGACCTTTGTGTCTCAAAGATAGTCTCGAATATGCTGAGAGACATATTGCCCCAAGAGGGACATTTTGTGAAAGCAAGAAGTCGAACAGGTATCAAGGGTACTTAGTTTCCATGAGTACTATTATTCAATCTAAGCCATGTACATTCAAAAAAGCCGTAAAATACCAAGTTTGGAAGGATGCGATGAATGAGGAATATGAATCTATCACGAAAGATTATGTTTGGGATGTGGTGCCTAGACCAAAGGACAAGTCCATAGTCAACTCAAAATGGTTATACAAAATTAAACATGGAGCTGATGGGAGTGCTGAAAAATATAAGGCTAGGTTCGTTGCTCGAGTCTTCTCTTAAAAGGAAGGAGTGGACTATGATGAGATATTTGCACTAGTTGCCAGATATACTACTATCTAATCAACTATTGCTCTTGCTGCCTCTCAAGGGTGGAAAATACATCAAATGGACATTAAAATTGCTTTCTTGCATGGCTCGCTTAAGGAGGAAGTCTACTTGGAACAACCTCAGGGGTTCGAAGTCCAAGATTGAAGGGAACACATATGCAGGTTGAAGAAAGCCATTTATGGGTTGAAGCAAGCCCCTAGGGCTCAGTATGAGAGGATCGATAGTTATCTTATGAAGTTTGGATTTACGAGGAGCGATGTTGAACCTAACTTATACTTCAAGGTTGAAAAGGGCATGCCTCTCATTTTGGTCCTTTATGTGGATGATCTCTTTCTGACAGGTGCAGACCCTCTCATTTATCAATGCAAGGGGGGGCTAGCTTCCGAGTTCGAGATGAAGCACCTAGGTCTGATGCACTACTTCCTAGGCCTAGACGTCTGGCAAAAGCGAGGTGAGATTTTCCTTTCTCAAGGAAAATACATTGTGAAGTTGCTCAAGAGATGTGGGATGGTGGATTGCAAATCTGTGTCTACTCCGATGGAACTCAACTTCAAGAAGCTATGTGGAAGTGTTGTTGGCCCGAATTGGTAAACCCTATAGACAACTTGTGGGGGCCCTGATGTTCTTGGTAAAACTCTCATCCTAACATATGCTTCGTTGTGAATATGTTGAGTCAATTTATGGTCGAGCCTTATCACATACATTGGATTGCTTCTCAAAATCCCTTGAGATATCTTCGTGGCACAATCAACTATGGACTGAGATACATTGTCGGGAATTTGAGGCTACATGGATATACTAATGTTAACTGGGTTGGCAGTGTTAGGTCACTATACTAATACTGTAACCCCTTACTGTTATTAATACAACCCCCTTATTATATTGTTGTGCCCATGTAGTTCCCATATTGTTATTATTGTGCCCCATAGAAGCCCACTATTGTTATTATTGTGCATTTAGATTATTATTGTTATGTCGACTTTGATTATATTATGACCCCTTAGACTCTTATATATAGAAAGGAGGTCTTGTCATTTGTATCATCCAAGAATTGTTCATTTGTGTAATGTAAAGGAGGTTGTCGCCTCAAAGAGGCTGAATTCTAAGGCGTTTAGCTTTCTTTTCTATCTTTTTGTGAGCTGGTTTCATAACATTTGGTATCAGAGCTTTGGATTCTAGGGTTTCGCTGCTCTAAACAGGTCATCGTGGAATTTTCGCTATAACTTTTTTTTTCTGTGACATTTCAGAAGTGAAAAAAAACCCATTTGAGACAAAATCGCGCTGAACCTCGGGTCCGAATTTCAGATCTTGTCTCGCTATATTTTCAGAGATATGATCTGAGGAAGTTAGGGTTTTTGCAAGCTCCAGAATTTCATCTAAAACAAGTCATCGTGGAATTTTCGCTATAACGTTTTCGCTACGAAGTTTCAGAAGCTAAAAAAAAACATTTGAGAAGAAATCGGTCTGAACCTCGGGTCCGAATTTCAGATCTTGGCTCGCTATATTTTCAAATATATGATATGAGGAAGTTAGGGTTTTTGCAGACTCCCAAATTACATCCTAAACAAGTGACCTTGAGAAAATCGTCATAACTTTCTCTCTGAGCATCAGATTGAAATTTCGTAAGAAGTTATAGGAAGGGGACGGACTGTATTTTGTTTGAGTATAATTTTCAGAACCTAAGGTTGAAATAGTGACACGTGGCACTTCGTACAAGTTCACTCTACTGAACTAGTCTATAATTAGGTCATCGCAGGAGATTGGGAATAAATCTTTCTTCAAGAATCCAATTGCGATCAGACTTGCAGAGTTACAAAGAGGACTCAGAGGGCTATTACAGGCCGAAATTTCAGAACTTAAAGATCCAAAATTATAGAGTTATAGTCGTTTAAAGATTGAGATCCTAAAATCAAGAAAAAGCGAGATGAGGAAGTTTGATGGCAAGGATCCAGTAAATTGGATTCTACAGATGGAGAAATATATTGATCTATATGGTGTACCACTGTTACAAAAGGTACTTATTGCATCTAATTATTTAGAACCGAATCAATTTTTATGGTATAAAGGGCTTTATTCTCGTAAACCACTTGCCACGTGGTCAATTTTCACGGAGGAAATGATAGCACATTACGAGGATACCAAGAGCAACACCTTCTTTAGCCAACTGATAAATCTCAAACAAAAGGGTTCAATGGCAAAGCACAATGAGGACTTTCAAAAATTGAATATAAGGGTAAATGATATTCTAGAGAAGCAAAAGATAAATAGTTTTATCTATGCCATGGAAGCTGATATCAATGGTATGAAAGCATATTGAAAGAAAGCAATGGAAGATTTGAAGAAAGACATGGAAGGTTTGAAGGAAGGTGGGACAAAGCTGCTACAAGAAAGGCCTCCTAATGACGAAAAGGATCAAGAAACGTTAAAAGAAGAGGATATACACCGGGAACCAACCCTAGAGAAAGAACAAATGAATCCGACCATATATGTATTACAATCGCAGGAATTACCACTCCTCAAAATCTCAAGATAGAAGGACATATCAAGAAGAAGAAGGTTCAAGCAGTGAGATATCAGGAAGAAAAGTATCAAGAAACATCAAAAGAAAAGGATACTCACCAGGAACCAACCCCAGAGAAAGAAGAAATGAATCCGACCATATCTTGTAATGCATTGGTCAGAATTACCACTCCTCAAACTATAAAGATAGACGGGCATATCAAGAAGAAAAAGGTAATAGTGTTGATTGATTTGGGTAGTACCCATAATTCTATTCATTGTAAGATAGCCAAGGAATTGAATTGCTTCCTATATCCAGCACCAGAGTGTCAAGTGACGGTTGTAAGTGGAGGAACCATAAATTGCTCTGGAAAGTGCCATAATATCAAGCTATCCATGGGAGAAAATGTATTGAATAGCCCAATGCTTTCCATTCCAATGGGTGGTACTGATGTTGTACTAGGAGTCCAATGGCTACAATCCTCAGGTACAATAGCTTTTAATTTTCAAGAACTTTTCATGAAATTTTCTTCAGAAGGAAAGGAAGTTGAATTAAGGGGTATCATAGGGAAACCAGGTAAGATAATCAGCTCTAACGGAATGACAAAGCTTCTAAAGAAAGAAAAACGGGGCGTAATTGCACAATTATGTTCGCTAATGGTTCCCACATCGAAATCATCTATTTCTCCAGATCTCCAAAAACCCTTGGACAATCATTCCAAGGTATTTGAGACTCCCAAAGGTCTCCGACGTATTCGTGATCATGATCATGCTATTCATTTGATTCCAGGAAGTGTTCCTCCAAACATCAAGCCTTATAGATATCCATATGCCCAAAGGAGTGAAATTGAACATATGGTTGCAAAAATGGTAGAGGTTGGTATAATCATCCAATCAAATTTGATAAACAAAGCAAGGGATGAATGGAAGAATGGTGAAGCAGGGTGGGAACTCATTCAAAAGTTGTCGAAGATCCCAGTTCCAACAATATTGCCAGAACTTGACAAGGAAGGAAAAATCATATTGGAACCTGAAGCATTCACAGAACCGAGAAGTCGACAGCTACGAAATCGATCAATTTCAGAGTATCTCATCAAGTGGAAAAACTTACCCACTGAAGATTCCACATGGAAGGATGAGAATTTTATACAGAAGCATCAAGAACTACTCAAGCATTGAGGACAACACTTTTTGAAGGAGGGGGCATGTTAGGTCCCTATACTACTACTGTAACCCCTTATTGTTATTAGTACAACTCCCTTGTTATATTGTTGTGCCCATGTAGTCCCCATATTGTTATTATTGTGCCCCATAGAAGCCCACTATTGTTATTATTGTGCACTTACATTATTATTGTTATGTCGGCTTTAATTATATTATGACCCCTTAGACTCCTATATATAGAAAGGAGGTCTTGTCATTTGTATCATCCAAGAATTGTTCATTTGTGTAATGTAAATGAGGTTGCCCCCTCGAAGAGGCTGAATTCTAAGGCGTTTATCTTTCTTTTCTATCTTTTTGTGAGTTGGTTTCATAACAAGCAATGTGGTGGATCGTAAGCATAGTTTTAAAAACCGGTCGGCATGAACCGGAAAATGGCAAACTACCCAGTTCATTAAGGAACTAGGTCAAACCGATCAAAAAAATTGGTTTATGGGTCGACTTCTCCAAAATACCACATAAACTGAACCAAACCGGTCGGTTTAGGACGAAACTAGCCAGTTTGTGGTCAAACCGGTCGGTTCATTGCCAAGGCTACAGCAAACCCACACAGCATCTTTTTGGAAGCTTCCTAGGTGTTTTGGAGGGAAAGTAAGGGTTTTTTCCCTCCAAAAACACCCTCTCCAAGCCTTTAAAAGGAGCTCACGCCCCTCATTTGCCTCACACATCTCATTTGGAATTTTTGTGAGTTTGATTGGGAGCTTGAAGAGTGTTGAGTTTATGCTGGAGTAGTCATCTTGGAGGCTTGGAATTGGAGTTGGAGGTATTTTGCAGAGAGATAGTTTGGAGTTGTTAATAGAGTTGGCATCTTCAAGAGGAGGCTAAGGAAGCTAGTTTACATTTCTAGGTAAGGATTTTCACTTGAAAAATTCCTCATTTCACTGTTGTCCATGACACCATGTATTAAATTTTTTTATGTGTTCTATGCTATCAAATCTCTAGTTCTATGCTATCAAATTTTGTAGGCTACATACACCTTTTTTTCCTAAATTTATCTTAGGTTTTCTATTTTTCTTGGCTACAATTTTTTTTTAAATGGAAGATTTCTTTGCAAATTTTAATTATTTCAAGCCAACATGGCTCCAAAAGCCAAGGGCACTACATGGGCTCATTGTGATGTGATTGATGGAAAAATGACATGCAAATTTTGTAATAAATCTATTGGAGGTGGGGGTATTCTCATATTGAAACAACACTTGGCTGGGATAAAAGGCCAAGTAAAGCCATGTGAAGCACCAAAGGAAGTGTTAGGTCCTGTTAGGGCAGAATACCTTGGCCAGTTTGAAAAGTGTAAGGAGAATAAGGCTAGGGAGAAGGCCATCCAAGAAGTAATTGCAAGGAAATGGGAATTATTACAAGCCATGAAAGAGAGTGTGTATGATGATTATGAAATTCAAGACTCCTCTTCTATCCCTTCCACCAATGACCCCTTTCACTATGTTCCTCCTGCTCTTGGCCAACAATATAGAGGAACAAAGAGAAAAAACATCCAGAGTTATTTCTCATCCTCTGCCACCACTGCCTCTACTAATTCCACTTCCTCCCAGCCAAGTCGTCAACCCACTTTGGATGAACACTGGAAAAAACAATGCAAAGAAACTTCCTATCAATACATTGCTAAATGGTGGTATGATGCAGATATCCCATTTACTGTTGTCACTCACCTTATTACCAAGCTATGTGGGATTCTATTATAGCTGCAGGAAAGGGATTCAAAGGCCCTACTATGCATGACTTGAGGGGAGCGCTTTTGCAAAAAGAGATTTCTTTCGTTGATGAGTATAGAGAGTCATGGCTCAAAACAAGTTGTCCAATCATGTCAAATGGATGGACCAATGGAAAGAACCGCACTATCATTAATTTCCTTGTTTCTTGCCCTCAAGGAACCATGTTTTTGACATCAGTCAATGCATCTGATAAGGTGAAGGATGCAACCCTTCTATTTGAGTTTTTGGATGAGATTATTCAGGAAGTGGAGGAGCAAAATGTTATGTAGGTCATCACATATAATGCCTCAAACTATGTTCTTGCTGGAAAGATGCTTGAATCCAAATATAAGACCATATTTTCGACTCCATGTGCTGCACATTGCATAGACCTCATGCTTGAGGACTTAGGCAAAGTGGAGTGAGGAAAAAACATTGTAGAGCATGCCAAGTTCATTACAAAATACATATACAACCACTCATGGGTATTGGGCCTAATGAGGAAAAACATTGTGGGCAAAGAGCTTGTTAGTCCTGCAATTACGAGATTTGCAACTTGTTGACCCTGCCGCCCGCACCTACCTACTCAGTTAGCGAGAAAAGCCTTCAACCCCACAAGGTGTGGTTGGTGGCAGGGAACTCAGAGAAGGGGCTGTCACGCTGTTCCCAACTCTCTCCGTTTTAGCTATCTCCTAGGCTAGCTAAGGGGGGTGGTCCCTAAATGGAAAGTTAAGCCTAAAGCTAATATGAAAAGTTCTAGGAGGATTATTTAAGAAAATAAGATTGTCAATCTGAGATCTAAAATCAAAACGAAATATAAACAATAGCCATAAACCATACGATGAACATGTACCACACAAATGACCAGTGCCTTATAACGTTGTTATTTCGGAAATGAAAATATTTTTGTATGTACTTCCTTTTATGCTCAAAATGGAAACGAATGCTTTTAAATGAAAAGGGAAAATTTGCTTTGACTTTCAAAATAGAAACGAAGCTAAGAGATCAGGGTACTTCCCTCTTGCGTAAATCCCTTTTTTTTATGGTGTCTGAAGAGCTTGATGGCTTGAACAGCATGTGGGATCCTTGGTATCCTGGGAGGTGACTATTCCCGTCGAAGAAGTCCTCGCCCT
>APFE030911116.1:60835-148226 GCA_000404065.3 Pinus taeda | reverse complement strand
AGGGAGAGAAAGAGTCATAGCCAAAGATGATAGCCATATGTCTATGATTTTTAATCGGGTGGAAAGAAAGTGTCATAGCCAAATACTGACTTATGATGCTGTTATGAGAAAACTAACATATGAAGACAAAGAAACGAAAGGAGAGATAGTTAACATTTATTAGAAACCACAATTATTGATTAACTATCTTATAGACATATGCTCAAATGAAGGAGATTGGGTTCTGGATTTATTTTCTGGCTCACGTAGGTTTTGCCAAATGGAATTGAATTTCAATATGTTCTTTTTTTTAATTAATATGTCATTGTACTAATTTACTTCATTTTTTTTTGTGCTTGATAATTAGGTACAACACTAGCATGTTTCCTTCAAAAAGGAAGAAATTGCATTGCAATTGAGAAAGATCCATTACAATGCAATTTCATTCAGCAAAGAATTAATGCTCTTCAATTTCTTCCAGATGAAATGCAAGAAATTGGGTTGAGGAAAGGGGACTTTAATGAATCATGTGTGGCAAAAAAGGCAAAGGAACCCCAACCACCATTACATGGAATGTTTGGAAAGACATATATTGGGAGATTTGCAGACATCAAAGACCCATTAGAAGAGGAAATTGTGCAAAAGGAAGTAGAAAATATTGTGGAAGATGACAATGATGAAACTCTAGAGGACGAAGAGTTTGGATTACGTGAAATTGTTGATTAAATTTAAGTTATACCTGGAAATCAAGCTTTGCAATGTTTTGACTCTGACATTTCATGAAAAGAATAATCGATGAATTAAAGCTGTTATGTGTTCAATATTTGTAATTTGTGATTTTCATATTGATTTTTAAGTTAATTATAATTTTTTGAAAAAAAAGGTGTTATTATTATTTTTTTGACATGAAATTCATAAAAGAAACTAGTATTTGACCATTTTTAGTTAATATTTTTGTATAAAAATTGTGATTTTGACATGTTAATTCTAGCAAAAAATTATCAAAACGTTTAGTTTTTTTGTTATATTTATGTTAAAAATGGTTATTTTTATGTCCATTGTTAAAAAATGTTGTTTTTTAGAAACAATTATTTCTTGTGGATTAAAAAATTAATTAAGGATGTATAAATATGTAGATTATCTAAAATTCAAACTATCGACTTTCAAATTTAAAAACGCAAAACAAAAAAAACCCCCCCAAAAAAAAAAAATTAAGATAGAGAACAAGAAAATATGAACAAGATGACGACTTCAAAAACTATCAAATTTAGAAAATAATTTTTCACATTTCACACACTAGAAAATTAAAAGTCAAAAAATAGGTCTTTTAAAAAAAAGGTGTGATGCAGAATACTCACTTTTTAAAATCAGCATGAAAATCACTACAATTCTAAAACTTGATTTCATCCTTGAACATGAAAAAAATTCAAAGTTCCAAAAACCATGTTCTAAAAAAAACATGTGTATTCTGCATCACCACTTTTGAAAATCGGGTCATTTTTTTGCTATCTCTACGAAACGGGTAACAGTATCAGTTCCCGTTTCAAAGTTTACATTATTAGTAGATGGAGGAGTGGAGAAGGTGCTTTGTGAAGTGGATGAGGAAGTAGGAGATGTAGGAACAGTGATGTGAGGATGCAACGAAAGTTTAGCAGGAGTTGGAATATAACTTTCAGGAACTGTTTCAGGGCTTGAATCTGTAAAATGTTCTTCTTCCTTTTGTTTCCTGAGAATATTTGGAATTAAATTAGGATTTTCAAAAACAACTGGTGGATCTGGATCTGGATTAGACCGGGTGTAATGGGTCTTCTTCTTTGGAGCCAGCTTCTGAACCTGTTTTTTGGAAATTTTTTAGGAATAGTTGTGATTTAGAAAGAGACTGATGAAATTTTGGAATAGCTATTTAGAGCTTAAGAATGGAATAAATATTGACTGAAGAAGCTTTTATATACTCCTGCAAATGCAAAGCAAGTGTAGTTTCTAAGGCTCCCTGGCTGTCATTCAGACTTTATTTACAACATTAAGGGGTAGACAGGAGTTGGAAAATTTGTACATCCCCAGTGGAGTCGCCAATTATGTTAACACTTAGGTTGTTTCCTTTGACTCCCAAGGGAATATGGCATAGGTAACCACAAACCAATCTTTGGACTGCAGGTCCTAGCCTACCTGCAATCAGAGAGGGCTCTCTCTTTAGGATTTAGCTTTGTTTGAAGGATTTTAGGCTAGTTATGGAGTTCTTTGTGTTTTGTTTAAGTTTTGGTGGGATGATTAATGGTCTTCAAGTAGGGAGGCATGCATAGTGTAAGAGATTCAAACCATTGGGCATGGATTCATGAAGTAAGACTGCTGGTGCATTTTCTTGGTCACAAGGAGACTATAAAGTAGGATAGCTATACATGAAACAACATTCAGGCTAAATAAGAATGGAATGAGGGCTAAGGAATGAGAGACAATTATGAATCTCTCCTTCAACTTAACAGAGGGAAGGTGAATGAGCTCTATCTAGGAGCAGTCAAGAATTCCTAGATAACTGTCATACATGTGTGAATTAGGGGAAATATGAACCAAAAGGAATTCACATTCATAGCTAATTCTAGGCTATCCATTTTTCCTGTTATTTAGACAATGATATGATGACGGTTAAACATATATATGAAATGAAATAGAATGAAGAAAAACTTATTGTCCCATATAGCAGCACAAGAATTCCATAGTCACTCTTCAACCATTTGAACACAACAGAGAGTCAGTCCTCCAATATTTTCAGCAGTCTTTGATTAAAGAAATTATCAGATATACAGTGCGAGTCTCTCATGAAGTGAATTAATCAACCAACCCCAAATACATTCTATGAGGGGATATATATACAAAAATGAGATACAAAATATCTAGAGGATGAGTTATTAACTCATAAATTCTTTCACCAACTCCTAAGGAGCGGCTAGTGAAGAAGTAAATGCTGAAGTAAGTACAAATGTAAGAGCTGTTCTTTTCTTTCAGAAAATGTTGACTTTTGAGTCCATTTGAGTCGGCTGGGGCTGTGTTTTCAAAATCCATGCTTTTTGGGCTTGTTGTTCCAGCCCTTTGCCTTGTCATTGATTTGACCTGCTCCACCTGTTCTCTCTTGTGCTCTACCCGGTGCTTACTATTGACCTGTGGCTAACATGGCATTTGAAAATTTGAAAAAGGGGCCAAAGACTGATATCACCTAGGTAAAATGGCTAGCATTGCTTGCCACCAATCTTCAGGAGGAAGCTGATGCCTTTGTATCTTGATGAGTGTCTCATCCACTTCTGTATAATTGTAATAATTACGAGGCATCTCAAACAGGTGGTTGACTTCATGTTCCATGTAAAATACGTTTTCCAGCTTATCATAGAGAGTCTGTCCTGTAGGAGGTCCTGCTTGTGCTGAAGAACTTGATGAAGTAGTGAGCTGATTTGTGACATAATTATTGAGCCTAGTTTCATATTGGTCACATGTTAATAACCTTCTAGAGTTGGTTAATAAGCTGGGCAATCCTATAGTCTACAGGCTGCAAGCTTTATTTCAAAATTATCTATATCCTTTTAGATTTCTCGATATCTTGCTTCTAGGGTTTGAATAAAACTTCTTAATGTCAACACTTTCTTGGCTATCAGTATGGCATCTGTTATGTTCATAATCTGTAATGTTGCCAGTTCTTCCCTGGTTTGATGATTTAAGAAGTTGATCATTTTGTTGGCCTGCTCAGGCATGTCTCCCAATGCTGTTTTGGCTCTCTGAGTTTCAAACTGAGCTTTGCCAATTAGTTCTACCTGTTCATACATGGCTTGAATTGACCTCCATTGGCCAGTGATTGACTAATTTATCTTGGCCCACAAAACCTTCTTTATTTCAATCAAGATTTTGTCTAAAGCTAGCTCTTTCTCCAAGGCTTTAATTTTTTCATTCAAGGCCTTAATTTCCCTTGTCTTTTCAGCTACTTTCATTTTAGATTTGTCATACTTTCCTTCAATATTTTCCAATTTCGCTTTGGCCTCCTTTAGCCTGAAGCTCAAGATCCTTGATAGCTTTCATCATTTCTTCCATGTTCATGCTTGTTTCAGATGTTGTTGTAGTTGCTACTGCTGTTGTTGCTGATGTGGCTTCTGAGATTGTTGTTGGCTGTGTAGGAGGAATAGGAACATTAGCTGGAACTGCTGGAGCTGGCAGGGAGGTTGCTTCTCCCTGCTTACTTTGGGCTACTCTTTCTAATTCTTCCTCCATATGGATTACTCTTTTATTCATTTTCATCAAAAAATCTAATGTATCTTCAGTTTCTTTCTCTTGCACTAATTCTGCAGTTTGAGGGTGTTCAGTAGGAGGCAACCTCAATCGATTTCTCAATGCAGCAATATCATCATCCTTCTTCTTCATAAGGGCCCTCACACCCTTAGGATCCTTAGGATCATGTCCTAGGTCAACAATAATTTCCTCCAATGTTTTAATTCTATTGTCTTTAGCTGTGGAGGACATTCTTTCCAAATCTAACTGAGTGTTAGTATTCTTCAATGATTCTTTTAATTCATGAGCTAGTGTGGCCTTGTCTGCTAAAGTAGCATAGACCATCTCACTAGTCTGCTTATGTAGCTCAATTTGGTCCATGGGGTGGATGTCTTTGTCCATGACCTGCAAATTTGTCCTGACATAGTCTACAGCTGTCTGAGGTTGTTGAACTTTGGGCTTGAAATGGCTGAGAATCATTTTCTCTTCCTTGATATCATATGCTGCCATCAATCTTTCCTGTTTGGGAGGTGTTGCTTTTAGGAAATGGTCATATAGTTGCACTCTTAGAAGCTCATTTTGAGCTTTGATCTCTTTGAAGCTGGCTTTGACACTAACTGGTCTCTTGCTTTGTTGTGTGGAGGAAGACACCTCCATGGCATGTTGTCTGTCTAGCTCTTGTTGGAAAGAGCTGGTAGGTGTTTGTCGACTTCCCTCTCTGTCTCTCCTTGGGCTTTTAAGGATCTCTTCACTGATTTCCTCCTTAGATGGAGAATCAACTCTTTTCCTCTTAGATTCAGGCTACTGTGCAGATCCACTGGTAGGAGTTGAATCTTCTCTGTCACGTTTTCTTCCTCTTTCCTCATGGGCAGGAGTCTATAAAATTGGCATTTGGGGTGCCTCTGTTTGTTGTGGAGGAGCCTGTTCTTGGGACTACTCCATTGAAGTAGCAGGCAGCTCTGTAGTCACCTGTTCTTTGTCCATTGGCTCTTTGTCTTTTGTTGTACCTGTTGTTGATGAAGATGGTGCTTGTCTGGGTTGTGCAGCTGTAGCAGCTGATGTGCCCTCTCTGATTTGCTGTGGCAACTTGAATGTTACCTACTCACAAGAATCTAAGTCAAGGGTTTTTTCAAGGCCTTTAACATTTTTCTCCATAATTTTCTCCTGAGTGAATTCTTCAACTAATGTGCCTTGTGCTCACACATCTTGATTATCATATTGTTCAATGTGTGGGATTTTGCAGTGTGTATAGGGTGTCAATCTATATTTGACTCTTCTGGCACTAATAAAGCCAAGTGGGTCATAAGGAACCCACCAGAAACTTCTCTTCAACTTAAGTTGATCCTTCAGTATTAGGTCAGCATCTTGCCAACCTTCCTTCTTGTTCATGATAAAGGGGCCTAGGCGGTCTTTAAATTTCAGGCGAGCCTTCTTCTTGGTGCTGTGAAAATGAGTAAGATCTGAATTGATTCACTGCCTGTAGTATTCCAAGGAAAATAGCCTCATTGGCACATATCTTGGGAGCCTGTAAGGACAGAGCTCACATCCATAGATTCTGATGACAGTGTGATCCTGGTAGAGATACCAATCACCTAACTTGTAGCTTTTAGATAACTGCAATATCTTTTGCATCTCATAAGATATTCTTGGAGGAGGAGCTTTCATTAAGAGGTAGGAAACTGGATAGACAAATTGGTCAATGAACTCATAGTAAGAGTATGGAGAATGCTGGACTTGATGGAATACTGATGACCAGAGGACAACAGATCTTCTTTCTCCTTTTGAATCTAATTTCTTGATGGGACACTGGAAGCTTTCAGACTGATAATACATGAACAAATGGTAGATGTATGAGGAATATTTGAAGACTCCCTCCCTATCTAGCTTTGTGAGATGGTCATGAATTTTGTTTGCTATGAACTTGGCATAGTTATACTTGATAGAAGGAGGCTGCCCTAGGTTGAAGGAAGACAACAGAACCAACACTGTCTCATCCACATGTTCACTTTATTTGAAGCCTAACACATAGGATATCATGTCTACTAGTAGCTTTCCAACCTCATTGAAATGGAAATATAGGAATGGAGGTGGCTCCTTAGGTTGGCAATCTGCCTTCATAAATGTCTTAGCAATTCTTTCAATCTTGGGAGCAAGGAGATAGGAGGCATCTTCCAGCAAGTGCTTCATGGAGAAAGGATATAGTAGCTGCGTTTTTTTGAAATTTAACATTTTGTTGATGGAGTCAGGAGTGATATAGAAAAGTATGCTCCTAGATGGAGACTTGACAGCCCTCTGTTTCGGTTCATAATTTGCAGCACACAGGTGAATAATCTCTGTAAAAAAATTGACAGAAGGGAGGAAATAATGTTGCAAATTGGACTCCCATATTCCACACATGTCAAAGTTGTTAAGGAAGCTATTTCTTAGCTGGCAATAGGTATGCAAATGATTCCTGTCCCCAACTAGATCTTGAATAAGATAATCACTGTCAGCCAGGGCCATTGCCTCAAGCTCTTTGTTTGGTGAATTCATGGGAGTGATGTCTAGAGCTGATGGAGTGGCCATTATGGAACTTTTCAATGTTTGAACTTAGAAGGAAGATTAAAGTAGCAGCTGATTAAACAAACTTGCTTGTGATGACTAGCAGAGGAACCTGGGACTGAACTCAAATGTAACAATAGCTTGACTGCTTGGCACTATGATGAAAAAGGAAATTTACAGAGTTTTTGGACCAACTTCCCTTCTCTTTAATGAACTCTCTGGATTTAGGGACTATGGGGAGAAATGCAGAGGGGGAAGGAGTTATTATCACTTCAATGGTCTGATTTATACAGTGGAATGAGGTGAAATTGGGAAATGGTGAGCTGCTGCAAGATTTTGCCTAGAGGTCAAGCTCTAAATGGAGTTTCGACGGTGAAGTTGTAAACGAGCACAGGTTTACAAGGTTGCTTTTGAGGCGAAGGCTTACCAGTGGATTTTAGTGAAGTCTTAGGTGCAGTAGAGTTGCTAATTGAGGAATTTTGTAGGTTTGTAACATGTACAATGGAGAAAAATGGAAGAACAAGGGCGAAGGGGGGAGAAACTTGGCAAATACCTGGTTAAAACAGCGTCGAGGGTGGACGAGCTGGTGCAATGGCAAGCTACGGAGTCGAATTGCAGGCTACAGCAGCTTGGTTGGTCAATTTCGAGCTTTGGGAGTGAAAACGGTAAAAACAGCGGCAGAAACTCTCCACAAAGACCAATGAATAATGACTAACAAACAGTCGAAAACACGATTTTTTATAAAATATTTGACATATTTCAGCTTTTAGAGCTTTTCCGCGATGACGTCAGCATGACATCATCGGCGGGTCCCGAGTAGGGATGGGTGACGTGGCATCTCATAGGGCGGTGACGTGGCAATGACACGGTGGCAGGGCGCGGGCGAGAAAGGGATGAGATGGCGGTAACGTGGCAGAGCATCGGTGGAGCGGAGGTGACGTCATGGGAAGACGTGGGGCCGACGTCACAAGGGGGTAAGCGGTTTTCAGTTTCTATAGCACTGCTTTTACACATAAGCGGTTTGGGAGGAGGGGGCTCCGACACAGCCGGGAGGACGACGTGTGGCGGGAGTACGGTAGGAAAACTGCCCATCTCCCGGACGTTAACCCTCGGCACATCGAGGCAGGAAAAGACCCGCCCACCGTAGATCTAGGGTGCTGGCCATCGGACGGCTGGTGGGTTATTTAACACGGTAGATGGTTAGGGACGGGGCCCGCGACATTATTTTATTTTTTTTTAATACGGTAGGGGGAAAACTTTAATGAAGTGGGTTTTCATTTAGGTTTTGCGGGTTATGTGCGCCGATAGTGTTTAATGTTTTTAAACCTTTAAACATCAAACCATTAACAATGCACGCGAAGGGGGAGGGTTAGGTTTATAGATAAGGAGGGGGACCATGGTTATTACTTTAACCAGGGGTTAAAGTAACTCCGAGTTAGGACGTAGAAGGGTTTATATTAGTCCCAAATGGACCAATATCTCCCAAACCATGTTACATAGCTATAGTGCTATAAGGTGGGATATGTCATATTTTTGGGATTTTATATAGTTTTAATAGAAAATAGGGATGGGAAAGTAGTTAGGGAGCTATATAGTAGAATTAGGAGTTAATATGACTTGGTGAAATGGAAATGTAAGGGAAATGATGTCAAGTTCAAGATCTGGAACTTAGATATGTGATTTGAATAGGATATGGAGAAATGATTTTACACAAGAAATGTGGCTTCTTTATATTGAGGAAAGTCAAAACTTGACTTGATATTTCATGCAAATGAGCTGAAAGCAGGACTTGTTAGGGAAGTCCCAAGGTCCTTTAGGGGAATGTTAGTTAGAGATTTTTCGGGGGGAGTGAGGGGGGTTAGACATGCTTTAGAATTCTGCCATCAAAACACTGCCTTGGTACTCCTGCCTCTAATGAGATGAGCTTTCTTTGTTAAGGTCAAAACTGAAGATGATCTTGCTTCTGCAACCTCAGGCTACCTACCCAGCCTAATACACCTAGCATTTTTTGCTACTTCAGGAAGGGTGCACTTAGACTTGAAAACCCTTATTGCTTTTTCTTTTTAACTGCCCTCCTATCTAAAAACTACCCTTATTGCTTCCAAGGTCCCAGATTAGACAGTTGGGAACCTTCATTGTCTACCTAGGTAGTAATCTGCCAAGCTTAAACAATTTGGACATATTTTCTTTCTCTATTTTCTAAAACAAGCAATTTAAACCTAGGGAGGCCAAGATTAAGCTGTTTGGCCCTCCCTTAACTGTGAAATTCTTCAAAAATGGAACTTTTGTAGCATGAAAAGGATGAACATTTTTTGCACTTCCACTGTCAATCATGAAAAATGAAACCTATTGGTATAGGAAGCTAACACCTCCTTCTAGCACCAAAAACGTTGATGCCTTGAAAATCGTTGCATCAACATCGGGGAAAACCACCTGGTCTGGACCTTAAAGCAACTCTTTTTCTGTTTGGTGTGGTGGCTACGATGAATATAATGGGACCCGTTTCCCAATGATATATGAGTTGGATGGATGATTGGTTTATAATATCTAATGGGGGTGATAAGTGCTCTATTCTAGAATACAAAAAATATATACATAAGTAACTAATCTATCCCATGAATTCTTTCTCTTAAAGTTATTTTTGGTTTTTCTTATTAACAAGTAAACATGAAGATGACTAACTCATAAATAAAAATATTCATTCATAAGATAATTAGTTTGTTCAAGTAATTTAACAAAGTAATAATTAAAATATTATCGAACTGATCGTTATATATCACTGACATATACATATGAAAGATGACAATTCAGAAACATTCAATAGTGGCAGGTTAAAAAATTGTTATGGAAACATATACACATCAATAATAGCAAAGCTATAAATGTCGATTCATATAGAAGCATATAGTAAAGGCTAGATAGTAGTACAATATGCATTTGGGTCTCCTCCGATATGAATCCCATTCAAATCCTGGCTTTTAATTTGAGACTACTTTCATAGGAAGCAAAAGTGCATATCACATAAAAGCCTTCTTTATCAAAACTTAGAATTCTGGTCCAGTCTTTTATAAAAATATATATATCAGAATTACAATAGTTCAACCTCCGACTTAAGTCTTAATATAAAAAATTGAGGACACTTTACAAAACATTGAAAGGGTCTATAAATACTACACAAATAACAAACTATGAAAGAAAATATGCTATGTGTCAGTATAACCGAAACATAAAAATATGGGACTCATCCCAAAATAGTAGTACTGCAGTCAGTCAAAGAGGTTCACTGTATTGGCTGATCATTTTGTGGTCAGAACTGACAAATGGCAAGCATTGGTTGGACTTCTGGCAGATGACTCATATGTGAGTCTAACTGAGCTGTGTATGTGGCATCTGCAAGCTCGGGGATCATGTTACTAATTGCATCGGTGAGACATCTTATCGTTGTTTGCTGACTATGTGGTTTCACAATGAAAAACCAAAAGGTTTCCCATGTTAAGCTGTGAATGCCTGCAATAAATTTTTCCCTTTGCTCAAGCTCCTGTTTCCACTGTTGTTCTAATGATTTCACTTGTGGGAGTTTGCCTGGGGAACATTTTGTTATTAAGCTTGATAGATATAGACTGTTGATGATTAATTCAACCAAGTTACTTGTTTCTAATTTGCATCTAGATGTTGCTCTCTCGGCCTTCATTAGCTGAGACTCCCATTCGGTGAACAAAATTTCTTTATGTCATTCCTGGATTTATGGTAAATTGGCAGCTTTTCCCTCTTTCGAATCCTGCCAACACAGAAAATTCATTAATTTCTCATCTTCTTTCTCTAACTCTAGTCTTGCATCCACTGATTTTTCAATCATGGATGATGAGATATCGCATAGAGGAATTGCCAATGAAATATTGTGAAATAGTAGGTTCAACTGCCGAGACAATGCCCTGGTAATTTCTAGGGCCTCAGTTCTAAATTATCCTACTTGGGGATATTCTTTTAATCGCTCTATCTGAACTGTCATTTGAGTGATTTTCTCTTCTTTTGATTTACTCATCTGTTCATTTAATAATTATAACTTGCTCAATGCTTGAGACAACTCTTGCTGCTTATGAATAGATTTCTCATCAATTCTTTGCTTTTCTTTGAGCAATTTCTCATTCAACTGTTCATTAAGTTGTTTCTATGTTGTTAACTGTTGTTCCAACTATTCTATCTTCTATTGTTCTCCTGTGACTATGCCTCTAGAAGAATAATCGCTTGGTCCTTTTCTTTCAATAAGTTACTGACCTTCGATGGCTTATCCATTGTTGCCATTGTATATGCTTCAACATAATGAGAACGTTTGGTTAGATCTTCGGAAGGATTTACTTCCTCCCTCCATACCACATTCATCATTTCCATTTGAGGAGTCAAAAGAGGAGAGTGATCAATTTTCCTCTTTTTCCTTTGTCTTTTGACTACAGCCCTATGCTTAGGGTTGTAGAAGATATCTAGTGGTGGTATCTCTTCTACATGCAAAACAATATCATCAGAGGGATTTTCAGGGACTATCTCTATGTCTTTATGAATCTTGGGTGGGTTGTGTGTTCCTTCAATCACAACTATGTTGAATACTATTTTTTGTGCTATAGACACCTCTGGTGTAGTAAACCCTTGGGTATTAATGATAAAATCAAATTTTTCCCATTTCTTGATCAACTTTGGGTCAACATTAATGTGTGTATCAAAGGTTTCACTACCTGTTACCCGCCTCTGCTCTAGTTCAGGTGTCTTCTTCTTCTCAGGAACCTTTTCCACTACAGGGGGATTCTCAGCAATATTCTATTCATTTTGAACTTGTGGTTGAAATTCTGTGGTTGTAGCTAATAAATCCAAAGGCAGGGTTTGCAGTCTCTGGGCTCTGATCCTATTGAATTCTTCTATTCTCAATTTAATCTTAGCCAACCCCTTGACCTGGAAAAACAATTCTGCTAAAGAAAACAAGTCATCAAAGATATCCTCTTCATGATCAAATCTGGTGAGTTTAGCCTGAGAAGTAACATTATAGGCAATCCTTTTAGGGTCATACTTCCTCGTTGGAATAGTTGCGAGATTTAACATATGATTTTTCTCAGCCTCTTTCTCTGCATGTTTATAATCATGCAAGGTAAAAATGCCACATCAAAGGGGAAATGTAGGCCACATGTGTTTCTTGGAATCCCTAAGGTTCTTTGACGTTCCCGCAACTGTTATCTGATATCCTAACTCACAGGCCAATAGTTTATCGGGGACATACAGAGGAAGAACATGGGGATCAGTGAGGCTACCAAAAAGCCATACATAAGTGAATTTCTCTTCTCCAAACCAACTTCCCACTACTGTTAGGTCAATTTATACTTCCTCAGATATCCTAGGGGCAGGCTTATTGAATATAGCATAATATACAGGCGGAATAAAACCATTATCAATTCTATACAAATGATTCTTAAAATGGGCCTTCCATAGCTCTTTGTGATAGATATGAATAGGATTGCGATCCTGGGAAGTCCATTTCCATCCAAGAACAGGGTATTCAGAATTAAAACAAATCATGTCAAGAATATAGGCACTGTAATAAAAAGGAGGAATGACCTGGGTAGTTGCATACCTCTTTTTCCTATATTCCAGTATCTCAGTGGCTATTATATCAGAGAGAATATTTGCCCAACCCATTACATAACCATGAATTGTAGCTTCCATTAATGGGACCATGCCTATGGAGAACTTAGTAGAATCATGGACTCCCCACAGTCTACACATCATAGTGCCAGCATAGCAATAAGGAGAGACTAATGAATCAAAAGAATACATACCCAATGACTCGTTCTTATGTTCATTTGGAAAATGCCTCCAGTGCCTGATCGGGTCTAACTCTATGTCATTTTCTTTTGCAAATGCCTCCAGAAATGCCTTGTTATAGTGCTTTAACAGCTGAGGTAAATGATATATTTGCATGATATCCTCTGGTTTAAATGACCCGAATATTTTTCCATCGGCCGTGGAAAATGTTCAATCTGTGGTTGGAATTTTCTCAACAACCCATTGAACCACATCAATATATGGAAAAACTTTTGCCCGCGTTGCTATCCTATGTAGGTATGAATAGGCCAAATCTTTCAGAGTTCCTTCTTATTTGCTTTTCGAATCAGTTGTACCTTCCTCTTCAAGTTCTTCAGGTTCTTCTGCTTCCATTAAATTATAGAGACTCTCCTAGCGTGCATTTCCTAGACCGAGGCACGTCATATCTGATATCAATCCTTTCTTATTTGGCTCTGGTTCTTTAACTACGGCAGGGGCCTTGGCTTTCTTTGCTTTCTTTCCCATTTTTCCCGGATTCATGAGCTCAGAGTAATTCTACATAGAAAATGGAAAACGTAACAGAGAAATATTTTACTGCTGAAAGCTAATACGAAAATGAAAAGAGAGTAAAGGAAATTCACATATGATAAACCAAATGTAATTAAGAAACACCACGGGTGAAATCCTCGAAGGATTCACCCTTAAGTTTTCAAATTAATAACCGTCATAGCTGCTAACTGTAGTGAATAAATGTCATAATTACCCATCGCATTGACCATATGTTGAATGCTTATTTCAAGCATGTCTTTAGATTTCTCCATTCAGTGATAAGTGATAGATCACAAATCTCAATCGGGAAGGTTTAGTGTGATAGCCCCTAGTAACTCCGATTGCGATAGAGTAAAATTATAATAAGGTGGAGGTAGGCTTTTAAGCAAATTAGTTAAATCTATTATTTTAAAAGACTTATGCATGCAAACCATACCTCTTTAATGATTTGTCCTTGAAATGTGTGCCTTATTTATGAATCGGAATCGGGGAATCGACTAGTGCTTTGGCCTTTTGTCATATGATACCTTCGACTGCCGATTGCGATTACGTTTATTGGATCAGAGGTTTTGATTAGGCCCCTTTTTGAGTGTATCCTTTGATCATTGCGATATGCGATCTTCGATCGCTTTATCACATCGGAAAATTATTTATGATGATTTGTTCAAAGGAATACTTTATATTTTATTCAAAAAGTTTCATATAATAGTTCAATTACATTGGGCCTTTTGATAAAGGTTTTTTTTTTTATGTATGATCTGATTAATGCAAGGCATGTAGGTTTATTAAATTGCAAATTTCACTACGTTTTAAAAGGGACCCATTTCTAGCTAAAGGTTTTTGTAAAAAAAATTTAGAAATGGGGGGGGGTTGTTGTACAGCACAACAGTTCCTTGGAACAATGTTAGGACTATTTGAAATCTTTACTTCTTGTGGTGCTTATATAAGTTTAAAATTTGAAAATTAACCCATTTTTGTGATAGAGGGTATAATTGTTTATATAATAGTTGGGTTTTCTACGTAATTGTTTGTTGAAGTGAGTTCAATGGTTTTATTGTTTTATTAAATACTTGTAAGAGTTGTTATGTGTTATATGAGATTAAGTCATGCTGACGGTCTTGTTGTTGTAGTTGAGTACGATGATAAATGTTGATTAGGTGTATGGCAATGTTTCTATTGTGACTAAGATATGTGATAGAGTAAGGGGTTGTTGAGAGTGACAAAGATTTTTTGTAAGACATGGGAGTGTGCTAGAAGTATGTTTGAAAAATCAATCTCTTTTTCTTTTATTGTAGATACAAAGTTTGAACACTCACCATTTATGCAAGCGTGCATTGAGTATGTTACAAGTATTTTTATGTTATACTATGTAAAGAGAAAAATTGTTTTATTTCTTCTACCATGGTTTGATCACAAGATATTTTTTATGCAAGAATGCATTGTTGAGCATGATATTGATTAATGGTTATTCCTACAGAGTTAGAGAATTAGTGTGTTGCTAATGACATATGGTATGGTTATGTTGTTGATGACACAATTTGTAGCTGGTTCTTTGCTATTTCTTAGGTATGAAATCTAATGAGAATGTTTGGACAAGGATGGTGTAATATATATTACTTATCATTCAAAGGTTTTGATGCTATGATGAATTGTGAGACTAATTATTGATAATATAGTAATTTTATTTTTGAGAAGATAGAATGTGTTGTGGCTGATTGAGTGAGAGTATGTTTGCAGAGAGAGGAATTTGCAGGTGTTGATGATGATAGTGGACTGAACGTTTTTTTAAACAAAGAGGAATTTGTAGGAAGGTATATACTGATTTGAATCTTATTCTAAATTTTATGCTTAAGGGAGTGGATCCAAATTAAAAATGGATGAAAGGGAGGTCCATGGTGATTTTTAGTTCAGTGTATCTAGTTAGTTAGTTCTAGAGAAATTATTTGAGGGAGTAGGTGTTTCTTGTTGGTCGATACCAGTGAAACATTACAAAGGGATTGGGTGATTCTTTCTAGTGAGTCCCAACAAAAAAAATGCAAAAGGAGTGGGTTCTTGTTACAGATCCATTTGGGCACATCACTCCCATCATCCAGATCAATGTTTTAGGGCTCATCAAACCCTAATTTCAGTTGCTACATGCCCTAAACAAGTCACCCCTTTGAATGCCTCCTTCCTAGATAGTTTCATGAGTTGAAGAGATCCAGAAATAGCCTCTAGAGGGACCAGTATAGGTAGGCCCATGTAAGGGTGCACTGCAGAGAAACTAAGTCCATGCCAAGGTGTTGTGCAGAGCACTTAGGCTTCCTTCACCTACACTGGGCGATTTTGAGTGAAATTCACATAGGGTTTGGGGAATATTCTTATCTTTTGTAGTCATCTAGAAGGTTCCCTCACTTATAAACTCCCATAAGCTTGAAAATGGAGGAGGAATGAGTTAAGATGCATCCTATCCTCTCATTCCTTCCTCCATGGAACTAATTCTAAGTATGGAAGGCCATTCAATACCACCATTTATGATAAAACCTCCTTCATCTCCCTATAAATTGACCACTCATCTAAGTGATTAGGGGCTAGATTATGTTGAATTGTAAGGAGATAATGTTGCAATGAGAATTGCCTTTGAAGCAAGTATTGTAATGCTACAAGTTTGTCATGCTTTTGATGTGATGTGGATGGGATCCAAGCTAGAAGAATGAATTTGAATCAGACACAATGGTTGTAATTCCTTCTTCTATTCAATGAAGTGTTTGAACCTTTCTACCATATGTTTGTATTGTCTAATAATGCTTATATGTGTGAAATGTATCTGATTCCATTCACTTATATTCAATATATCTTTTGCTTTGATTGATTCTTTGTTTTATGTTGTGTTTACAGGTACTCTCAAGCGTATTAAGTACGGGAAGGAGTGACAGGATCGATAAAAAGGAGACAAGAGGAAAGTAGAACTACAAATAGGTCTTATCATCTTCTCATATTATCTATTTCTTATAGGGAAAGACTAAAATATTTTAAACTGTTGTTCTAGATATGACTACTTATCTAGGGAATTAGTATTTATCTGTACATACCAAATTCTCCAAAACAAATTGGAAAATCCACTGGGGATGATCACCTTTCCTAGTAGCTTATCAACCTCCTAGGACATTCTTGCAGACCCTACTTGTGTTCATTGATTGTATTTCAACTCCTTTTCATTGAAATTTTCGTCAAAACGATGTCAAATTGCCTTTCGAAATGGCTCACTATCACTAGTGCAGGATTGTGAGGGAAATAGTACACTACAGAGCACCCCTGGCTTAGGGACAATGCTCTGAAGGGCACTATCTCCCATTCAAGGTTACGTTGATCCTCCTAGGGTCAATTTCCCACCTCTAGAATGAGTTTTTGCCAAATTTTCGCTGTTTGTTTGCTTGGTGATTGATCAACAAATGTCATGTCTCGGAGAACAAGTTTCTATCCCCTTTGCTAGCCCTACTTTGAATTGGTTGATTAATGCTTCTTAAATGTTTTCTTTGTCATTATCGATCAATATTCAAAGTTAGATTATAGTCAATTAATATTTGTTTGAAAGAAAGTGTCGTAAAAGTCTTCTTTTCCTTCGAAACAGAACTGTCGTAAAGTCTTCATTCTTGTTAAAGATTGATTGATTGTATGTGCATTAGTTTCCTTTTTGTTCATCATAGCATTAAGGGATTTGAAAAGAAAAACTTGCATCGTTCATATTGTAGTTTGTGAATTATTGAAAGGACTAGTTATGGAAATTCCATTAGATGTGCTCTTCGCTCTTTGTGAAATATCTAATTGCTCTATCCCTACTATCTAAGGTTTTCATTGTTCAATTGAATGAGAAGAATGTTTATCATATTAGTTGCATTTTAGGAATTGCAAACATACATCACATGGTGAAATTTGAAAGGCAAATTCTAAAGAAGATCAACTTACAATTTATCTAAATTTACCTAATGGAGCATTGTCACCTAATGAATAACATTTAGAGGTTCTAGGCTAGAGACATGTTCCGGTGTCGTAAAACAAAGCAGTTGTCACTAACTTGTCTGAAATAGATCCCAAGTGTGATACCTCATTCCACGTACGTGAGTATATCGTAGCTCGTCCACATACCTTCGGGTATATAGGGCGGTGTTATAGTAGGTAAAGTATATGGGAATGCTCTCACTGTGCGGTTTTGCATTAGATAGCACTTATACGGATTGGGCCTCCACATACCTTCAAGTATATAGGGTAGTGTTACAGTATGTAAAGTATATGGTAATTCTCTCACTGTGTAGTTTTGCATTAGACAACACTTATACAAATTAGGCCTCCATGTACGTTCAGGTATATATGGGAGGACAACTCTAGTTTGCTATCCATCCTTAGGTAACCGGGTTGCCCACCTTGTACACTATGATACACCGAACACAACATTCAGGAAGATTGTCTGTCTGTACTTCTCGGTTTGATGGGAGGTATTTTGTAGTTCACAGTTTCTTAGTAAACCTTTTGCCTAGATTATCCCTCTTGTTTTGTTATGTTACTTTGATTAAAATAAAATTAATTGACTACGGATAACATCCTCCATGCTCGCTCCTTAGTTGATCTTAGGTTGAGACATATGGAAACAAATTCATAGTCCATTGATCAAGGAATTCCTTTTGATGGGAATCCTAGTCCTTTTCCTCCTTTTGGAAATATTGGTGCTCCATATATGTCTACATTGTCCCTTCCAAGACTTACCATTGACTTGCCAGTATGGTTTTTTTCAATCTCCTTAGTCCAAAATATCGTGATTTCTCCACAATCAACTACACCTCCAATTGGATAAAATCAACCTCCAGTTGATCCTAAAGTTGACCCTTTTCCTTCTTCCTCAGTTGTTTCTTCCTCCCCTTCTTCCTCTTCGCCTCGTGAAAGTATTGGTACTAGTAACCAAGTGGCTAAGAAGAAGAAGAAAGGTAAGAAGAAGAAGAAGAAAATTCAATAGAGGGGAAACCACAACCATTTCTTTGAATGCAACATCTGATGAGAGACCGTCCATCAAACCTCACAAAGTTTGATATCCATGAAAACTTTGTGCGGGAGACCATCTTCTTCGAAATTGTCGTGATATTCCTTAGATCTTAGAAGAATGGTCTTCTCATTCACATCATGCTATGTCATCAACTTCTAGAGATCATGCTAGTGGCACACCATCAACTAGTGGTAGTAAAGTTCATGGAAGGAAGGTAAAGTTAAGTTTCCCTGTATGTTATGTGAAGGGAATCACCCAATTCACCTTTGTCCCTATCTAGATGAAGCCATAAAAGTGTTGGATAATTGTCTTGCTTCACCGCAGTGACTTCCATCTAGTTACAGGAGAATTTCCCTTAATCCTTCACTAGTTTATGAATTGACTGACTCAAATAAATCGTCATTCAAACAAACTCTCTCTGAAAGTGAATCCTTTGAGTCTATACCCGACCCAAATCAATAGGTCGAGGAAACACTTGAGCTGATTTCACCTTCAGTGAATCTTACCATTCCCGAAGAGAGTGAATATGATACCACTCAGGTTCTTTTTGTTTCTTCAAATTGAAATGAGATTGGGGGAAACCCTCCTGTTCCATCAAGATAGGAGGAAACTCCTCCCGTTCCCGTAACTCAAGGGGATAATACTTTCATTTCTACGATACCCCCTCCAGGTAGTCTAGTCACTTCCTTTGATTTGAATCGACTCGTAGGATGTCATCTTCCTTCTTAGGTGCCTTTCCACATCATAGTACATGTTTGTAATATTATTGTAGTTGGTACTATTATATATGAAGGTTCATCAGTGAGTATCCTTTCCTCCACTGCTTTGCAAGTGCTCGATTCACTGCCGCTTGTGCCAGTTACCCAGAACTTGTTGGCTTTTAATAGAGGAACCAATCAACCATTAGGGATCCTTCCTTAGTTTCCTATTACTTTGGGAGGAAAAATCATTTATTTGAATGTGATGATAGTCCCAAGCCCTTAAGATTACAATTTACTTCTTGGGAGTGACTGTGTTTACAACATGGGAACTATTGTTTCAACACTCTTTCGAGTGATGTGTTTCCCGCATGAAGGAAGAATTGTCACTATTGACCAGCTTTCATTTCTCGGTCCAAATATCGCTTCTAGTCAACCATATTCCCTAAATGGTCCTTTTGTACCAACAATATCATTCCCACCACGGGTTAATTACGTGGAAACCAATTCCATGACTACACCAACTAACGATCAATTCAGTGATGTTGTACATTATGTACTGGGGGCATTAGAACCAAATATCTCCCTCGAGAGCATTGTTCTCCAATCTGATGAGAACCTCTTGGAAGTCATGACCTCCTTTCATGGGTCGTGAAACAAAGGGTACGAGGACAGTTCCTTATCTTTTGTTAACCTCGTTAAAAAATGAAACCAAAGATATGAGGATAATTCTTTTACTGTGTCAACCTCATTAAAAAATGAAACAACTCCCATGAGGATAGTTCATTTTCTTGTGTCAACGTCATTAAAAAATGAAACCAAGGATATGAGGATAGTTCCTTGTCATGTGTCAACCTCGTTAAAAAATGAAACAAGGAATACGAGGACAATTCGTTGTCTTGTGTCAACCTCGTTAAAAAATGAAACAAGGAATATGAGGATAGTTCCTTGTCTTGTGTCAACCTCGTCAAAAAATGAAAGAGTATGTATGAGGATAGTTCCTGGTCTTGTGTCAACCTCGTTAAAAATGAAAGGAGTATGAGGATAGTTCCTTGTCTTGTCTCTACCTCCTTAAAAAATGAAACCAAGGATATGAGGATAGTTCTTTTACTGTGTCAACCTCGTTAAAAAATGAAACATCTCCCATGAGGATAGTTCCTTGTCTTGTGTCAACCTCGTTGAAAAATGAAACCAAGGATATGAGGATAGTTCCTCGTCTTGTTTCAACCTCGTTAAAAAATGAAACAAGGACTATGAGGATAGTTCTTTGTCTTGTGTCAACCTCATTAAAAAATGTAACAAGTAATATGAGGATAGTTCCTTGTCTTGTGTCAACCTCGTTAAAAAAATGAAACCAAGGATATGAGGATAGTTCCTTGTCTTGTGTCAACCTTGTTAAAAAATGAAGCCAATGATATGAGCATAGTTCCTTGTCTTGTGTCAAACTCGTTAAAAAATGAAACAAAGAATCTGAGCAGAGTTCCTTTTCTTATGTCAAGCTCATTAAAAGAATGAAACAAGGTCCCCTGGAGAAAAGTTCCAAGTCGAGTATTTGAGTAGATCTCGTAAAATCCCAGTCAAGTATTTCACTTGATCTCATAAATGAACTTCCATTCCATTCACCAGCCAAGAGTAGTCTACTTAGGTGAATGTAATGAAGCTTGAGGGGCATGAAACTAGTGGTAAAGTTAAGTTTTCCTGTAGGTTATGTGAAGGGAATCATCTCATTCACCTTTTTCCCTATCTGGATGAAGCCAAAAAGGGGTTGGATAACAATCCCGCTTCACCGCAACGACTTCCAGCTGGTTACATGAGACTCTCCCTTTCATCATGTTGGCGGCATGTAAACCAATCTCAAGCATAGTTCTTCGTTGCAATCTTGTGTAAAAATTAAACTAAATTCAAGCATAGTTCTTCATTTTATGCTTGTGTAAAAATGAAACTGAATCCAAGCATAGTTCCCTATGGTTCAAGCTTGTGTAAAAATGAACCCATTTCCATTTTTAACCCTCGTGATTGTCATTCTATCAACCCTTTTCGTCAAATGAGACTTGGTTTTTTTCATCCCATTGCCACCCTCCCTTTGGCCGATCATACGCTTTCACTTGGTTGTTTTACCCTTTTTTAAGGAACAATTGCAATGAGTGGTCTTATTAGCTAGCCTCTTCACATAAATCAACATGTTTTGAGAAGTTCCGATATCACGAGAACCAGTTGCTACCCTAGACACCACTAGTTCCTCAAAGTGGAGTACTCTTTAAGCTCTTTTCAGACTCTTTAAATATGAAAATATTGTCGAGTGCTTGTCCTTTTTAGCTCATTAACAGATTGGAAACAACATCTCTCTCGTATTGTTTTACGCTTTTTCAGGCTTGAGATATTAATTTACGAAAAAACTTGTGGAGTTTTCTTTTTTTCCCTTTTCAAACTCTCTAAACATGAAAAGGACTGAGTTATCTTTGCCGTTAAACTCGTTAAAACATCAAATAGCGACATACTTGTCCATCTAGAAAAGTCTAAGTTTCACCTTCGCTAGACTCGTTAAAGTATCACATAGTGATGGATTCACCCAAAGGGTAGAATTACACAACAAGAATATGTTATCCTCCTCAAGCTTGATAAAAATAAAGAGGCCTTGGTCAAAAATGACTAGGGAAAATGGGAAAAATGGGAAAACCACTTTATGGTAGTAGGTCACTCTTGAACATGGCACTTTCACTCCATCATCATGAATTTTTGGGTTGGGTTATTAGCTTGATGGTTATCACACCGTTGGTCTATCATACCATCGAACACATTGTTTTGGGTCAATGTTACCAATTCATTTCAGTGTCGTCGACATGTTCAAGAGAAGTCATTCAATCAAAATTCATCCTTTTCAATACCATAAACCTTCATTTTCATGACTGCCATTCCTGAACCTCATGTCATCAATCAAATTCCATCTCAAAAATCATTACACTAATTTCATTTCATTGATGTGGGATACATCAAGGCCCTCCTGCGATGAGTCGCTTCTTGTCGACATCAACAAATTATCCAACAAGTTGACTTACAAAACACCCTTCCAGTACCTTGAGGCTTGCATACATCAATGGTAGGTTTCTTTCTTCTAGCGATAGGTTGACATCAATGGCCTTCGACCGAAAGACTTTGTATGGTTTTCGACATCAAATCATCCATTCACACCATGCAGAATGTGCTGCAATACCTTGAGGATCATTGTCATTATCGGTGATTTCTCTCGCGTTTGTTAACAACTCACATCATTGGCTGGTAATTAGATGGTGTCTTCCCATGTTTGACTTCAGGTTATATATTCACATGGTTAGACTCGTACTTGAGTAAATGATTGAATGAGATAGAAGAACTCAGATCTAGTTTCATCCATCTGGGCTATGCTTTCAGGAATACTAAATCATATGTACAATGTCTTTACATCGATAGTCATTCCGATCATGGGTCTATATTTGTAGACGACTGTCTATGTACATGTAATGAAAGTTTATAAGCTGAGCATGGGTATGCCTTCCCTCAGCAAGTTAATGTAAAAATCAACATATCATGATATATGTGTTGGGCCTAAGAAGTATCCTTAAAATACATCCACTTTCACTCCATTTAACATCCAATTTCTCTCCATTCACACATTTTCTCACCTCTATTACACCACCATGTCATCACATTAGCTTCACTTTCATCATTAAATGGGTTATCATTGTGTTTTCAAAAACATTATTAATTCTTAGTATTTTTAAGAGAATTTGTGGTTAAACTTTAGAATATAATATCCATATACCTATACCTAACAATTAGAATGAGTTTTTTGACATGTGTAGGTACAAAGGAAGCTTCTAAGTCACCCTTATGTGGCACTCTATGTTAAAATTCGAATTTGAGGAGATCATGAACCTCATGGAGAAGATCATGGAGGATAGGGTTATGTGTCACCATTGGTTGAGAAATATGTGGATCAAAGGAGGCAATAGTGGATCATCGTTATGAGTTTGTTATCTCATCTTGTTGTATAAATAGGAGTGTTATCTCCTTCATTTGTAATCTTAATTTCCCTTAGAATTTAGATACTTATTCCTTCATTTGTAATTTTCAATTTTAGGATTATTGTAATGGAGATTTAGAATCTCTTGGAATGTAGAACTTGGAGCTTGTAATTGCAATTTGCAATTGATGATAAATAAAG
This sequence comes from Pinus taeda, assembly GCA_000404065.3. Classification (NCBI taxonomy): domain Eukaryota; kingdom Viridiplantae; phylum Streptophyta; class Pinopsida; order Pinales; family Pinaceae; genus Pinus; species Pinus taeda. Next base: position 125,194 of record APFE030911116.1, on the reverse strand, counting down.
TGGATTGGATTTTCTTCTACATTTGACTTATTTCTAGGTGTGCTTGTGGAGCTATGGAGGACCCCCATTGCCTCACTTGCATACTTGTTTTGGTATAGTAAGCTTTCATTTATGCTTTTAATTTCATTAGTTTAAATATCTTGATGCTGGAAATATAAATGAATAGTCTCTTGTAAGAGAGATTTAATATTTCCTATAATCAATTTGAATTATGTTTAAATGCCTTGATTTCTTAGATTATTGATTAAGATGGTTAGAAATATTAATGAATAGACCTCCTGTAAGGGAGCTTTGGTATTTCTTATGTTGGAAATAATACTGAGAGGGGGGGGGGGGGGGGGCCAGGGTGAATTAGTATTATCAAATGAATATAACTTTTTAATTTCCATATTCAGATTCATATACGCTATTGTAGTTAAGGCAAACAGTGTGTATACGCAACTGTGTGTAATGCAACAAGCATATATCCAGTAAACTTATAATTCAGTTAGTTGATCCTTTATGAGTGCATCAGAACATTATTAACCATATAAACAGTAAACAAGAGAAGTAAAATACAACATATCATCACACATAAGCAACACACATGAACACCAAGATGTAAGGTGGAAACCCAATGTGGGTGAAAACCACCTGCTGCAATTCGTCTCCATCTTCTTTCAATTAGAAACTTTCTTTTTACAATATTTCTATATTGGTGTAGTCTTATACCAGTACACAGGCTTCTACCTGGAGAAGACTACTACCTTCTCTCATTCTCCAGCTTCTCCTGGGAGGGAGCTACAACCCCCTTTAGCTCTTGTACTAGGTGATGTACTAGTACGTAGGTGTCGGCCTGCTAAATGCTCCAACCTTCACTCGTTTACCAACTGCTACTAGGAGGGAGCTACCAACCCCTTGGCTCTTGTATTATCTAATGTACTAGTACATAGGTGCCAAACTACATAAGGCTACAACCTTCTCTTTCTTCCTCCAGGTACCATGTTTCATACATTTTCAGACTGGATACTCCTGAAGCACAACACCATAATCTGTTTCATCCAATTTTCATACTGGAACCATCAATATCATTGAAGCACACAATCAATCAACACTAGCATCATCAATCTCTAAATCACCCAATACTGAATCACTGAAACTCTATCAACAAAATGCATTCACCAGAACACAGAGAAGAACACTGAACTCTGCAACAATATTCAGAACCAAATGTATCATCAAAAATCATGCATCAGAGTGCATATGCTACTTGGAAGTGCCGAACGAGCATGCATAAGTAACTTAACCAAAGAAAACCATCGTATATGTCATTAATTACTTACTTATAACTTCGCTGCACTTCTTGACTTCAGACATACCTAGATCATTACATATACAAGAATAATACCAAATGTTAGCAACCAGATCTAGGTCATCATATCACATAAAGATAAGTCATTCTGATCCTGATCCATTATAAATCTCATCCATAAACCCTGAAGCTAAACATAATCAACTAGTCTAAATATGCAGAATACTAACACCAGTAAACAGTCATCAGAACTCATCAACAACCAGAAACACCTGTAACTTCAAACATCATAGCTCATATGGTATACACTACTTAGATGTATCTAACCTACATATGTACGCGCTTTTATCATAGTCAACCAACGTATATGTCTGTTAATACTCATTCATGATTTGCAACTATTCCAAACTTGAGTTATACCCAGATCATAATATTTACATTACATGTGCTAGTATATAGATCTAGACTAAACAATATCAAAACATATAGAGATGATTCATTCCAAGCCATTAGATCCTGATCTATCCTTAGATCGTGTTCTCCATTGACCGTTGAGATTCCTCCTTAGCTTAGATCAAGAAAAGCATCATGAACCCATAACCTGCATAATGGATCTCATTCTTCATCAGATATTCAAGACTTTCTCAATGCCTTTGCCTAATGATCTTCTTCTCCTTTTATAGTCTTAGGCCTTACTCAATACCATGGTCCAAAACCATTTAGAACCAATACTAGGGATCCAATACCTGGGTTCAACACTTTGAACACAATACCAAGGTCCAAAACCATAGGTCTAAATACCACGGACCTAAAAATAAGCTTTCCCACATGTACGCGCTTTTCCGTGGATGAAAGTGCGTGCATACGCATATGCGACTTTTGATCAGCAATCCCGTGTGTATATGCACCTTTGTATATAGTAAACCTGCGTGTATAACCTGTGTGTATACCCTACTTTGTATATAGCGAACCTACGTATATATGCGGCTTGGTATATAGTGAACCTGCGTGTGTAAACGACTTGGTATATAGTGAACCTGTGTATATACTCTTCTTTCTTCATTCTTTGTAGTTTGATGATCAATTCTTTGCTATTGACCTGCTGCACTATGATCTGTCATCTGTGTGAGTTGCCATCAAGGACAACACTTGTATCATAATGCCAACAATCTCCCCCTTTGGACTTGATGGCAAAGCTATCTTGTCATACTGAGAACTGTCATTTGAGCTGTCCTACATCCCATGTATTCTGTCACATTTGATATCCCTTCTGTAGATTCATCTAGTTATATATAAGTGAGTTGTTCTTCTACAAGTGGGTTTCCATCAATTACAACACATGCATCATAATGCCAACAATCTCCCCCTTTGGACTTGATGGAAACAACACCAAATCACTCTCCCCCTTTGACATCAAGGGTAAAGGGCGGACCAAGATATTCTCTTTCCTTGATAAACATTCCGCTTTCCATACTCTCCCTGAGTACCTGTTGAAATCTCTGAATGATCTCCCCCTTTGTATATGCCAAGGTGTACTAATATATCCATGCTCCCTCTGAGTACATGCTGAAATCTCTGCTCTACTGAAGTGTACTGTTCATGCTTCCCCTGACTGTAAGCAAGGTCTGCAAAAAGGTGTTCTACAAGAAGAACATGACTCTATCATAAAATACCTTCCTATCACCAAGGACTCATACATACATCTATCTCCCAAGCTAGTCGGGTTATACCAAAATTGAATCATCCACCCAACCAAGTGGGGATACGCTAGATACCAAAATGTTTGTACATGGCTAAAATATCATCATCCTTCCCATGCATAGTGGGGGTGCAAATTACATCATATGACCAAAAGGGATTCATCAAATGACTACAATAGAGAGAGACAAATTATTACATCATGAGTCTTGATATGACCTTTACATGACATTTATAATAGAGACCAAACATCTAAATAACATCATGATAGTCATCAGCAACTATCATACACAATGTATGATCTGCTTCATAAGCATATGTCAACAGCATCTAGACTAGCAACCTGTATATGTTCATTAGTGTATAAGTCATCAACATATAACAAGGTATGTCTGCACCAACTTCATCCTTTTGAACAGAATTTTGCATATGACATACAGAATCATTCACATTATATCATATGTAAAAAATACCATAGCCACCTCATCAACATCAAGATCTGCATGATCTAAGTATCATCACTTGGGAACATCTGCATCAATCAACATATGTAAGTATCAACCTATCATCATATAGGTAAGAACTCATCATCACATGTCTCCAACAATGAAACTTTGAGTAATCATCCATGTATCAAGCACTATGTATCTTGAGCTCAAGATCATTTGTTAAGACTTCTTGATATCATCAACAGCAACAATCCTCATCCACATGAGCACCAAGAACTATAGGAATCCTGCATCATAACTATATTTTATGCATATGATGACATCATCAAGTAATGAAGATGTCTATTCAAGCTTTGTACTTCTCCTTATCCTTATGAAGGTCACCATGTAAGCACCATATATGCATCATCAGAGAATCAACCACAAATCTGATCTGAACATCAACTATGTAACCCCAAGAACCATATGAGATTTTTTCATGGACAACTCATAACCATATCATAGTAAGATATATATAAGCATCATCACCAAGGACTACTAATAATAATGCCAACAATGCATTATTAAAATCATATGCTCCCCCTGAACCTGTGCCATGTTGATAACTGTTAGATCTGATCATGCATATATCAGCAAGAAGTATCAAGGCATCATCATCATTAATTTAGGATCAAAACACTTTTTAAACATCTTACAAGTGTCAAGACATTTCCACACATCATCAGCAAATTGTAACCATTGTCAAACAGAGAAAATAATGGAATGAATCATATCAGACCCTTTTTCCTGAGCCTTTCCCTACTGTTTTTCCTCAAACTAACATATACGCGACTGTGCAGTAACTAACTCGCATATATACGCGACTTCCCTTTATGAAACTTGTGTATGAGATTTAGGACACTGAAGTTTTACACTTTTAGCTCCCTCTGAGTTTGTTATGTCTGTATATTGTGTTGTGCCACATCTTTTTTGTTGTACTTCCTTCTTCTTCCATATCTTCAAGTGTGATGATGTTTTCTCCTTTTGGTATGGTGCCCATACTTTTTTCCTGCATTCCTTTGCTGTATGTCCAAGATTGTTACATGCATAACATCTTACATGTTTCATATTCCTTCTATAGCAATCAATGGCTCTGTGACCAAACATATTGCAAGCAAAGCAATATCCCTTAAAGTACCTGGAACGTGATGATCTTTCTGTGTGATGGTCTTGAACCATTCTTCTTCTACATCTGGCTGCGACATGTCCAAGATTATGACATACATAACATTCAACATTATTCATCGGAGGAGTAAAAGATTTTCTTTGAAGAATTTCTTTCCTTGCCTGTTGATGGGGTTGTCCTCTTATATCCTTGTTGATTATTTTAGATTTATCATTAGAGTTCCTTGCCTCTCCTTGTGAGATAGATTCATCATTAACAGATTCATAAAAACCAAGGCCAGCTTTGATGGCAAGATACCTTTGACTACTAAGAATATCATCGAAGATCTTAGTACTATATTGAAATCGTAAGAGATTATCCTTTTATTCTAAGTTATCTTTTAGAATATTTACCTCAACCTGATGTTGCTCCTCCTTTTCATGATACTTCTTCTTCATGTTTTCTTCAGCTTTTCTTCCTTCTTCCAACTAATGTCTTAGTTGAAGAAATTCATTTTCTTGTTTTTCAAGAGCTTGGTGTAGTTCTTTACTATGCTTATTTGAATCTTCAAGATCTTCTTTTAGCGAGAGGATCGTAGCTTCAAGACTTTCATAGTAACTGGATCTATCTCTGAGTTTCTTGATTGTTGTGCTCCTTTCATTGACTTCATTTCTTAATGATGTCATTTCATCCTACAACTTTTGGCATTGATCTTCCTTGTCCTTGAATAACTTCCTTACCTTGTTTCCTTCCTCTAGTTGAGCTTTTAATTTGGTAGCTTCTTCTTTGAAGGCACATTCCCTTTTGTTCAATAGATCTTGTTGATATCTAATTTTGTCAGTAAGCCTTTTAAATTTTTCCTCTATTTGATATCTTTCTTTCTCACCCATATGAGAAAATTCAGTTGTTTCGCTATCATTGTCATCATCTTCAAATGGATGGATAAATGTGTCACCAGAGGATAACAAATTCATACCTGATAATTCTTTTGCTTGTTCATATTCATTCTGAAGTGATTGTGAATCTGAAGTGCTTCTTCCACATATTCCCCAATTGATTCTCCCACTGTCATAGCTCTTCTGAGATATCTTCTTCTTCTTAGCCTCTTTCTTCTTAAGCTTCTTTCCCATTATTCTACGGATCTCCTTTAAGCGATCAAGCTTCTACCAAAGGACTTGCTCTGAAACCAATTGTTGGAAATAATACTGATATGGGGGGGTGAATCAGTATTATCAAATCAATATAACTTTTTCATTTCCATATTCAGATTCATATACACTACTTTAGTTAAGGAAAACCGCGTGTATACGCAACTGTGTAATGCAACAAGCACATATCCAGTAAACTTATGATTTAGTTAGTTGATCCTTTATGAGTGCATCAGAACATTATTAACCATATAAATAGTAAACAAGAGCAGTAAAACAGAGTATATCATCACACATAAGAAACACACATGAACACTAAGATGTAAGGTGGAAACCCAATGTGGGTGAAAACCACCTGCTGCAATTTGTCTCTATCTTCTTTCAATTAGAAACTTTCTTTTTACAATGTTTCTATACTGGTGCAGTCTTATACCAGTACATAGGCTTCTACCTACAGAAAGCTACTACCTTCTCTCGTTCTCCAGCTTCTCCTGGAAGGGAGCTACAACCCCCTTTAGCTCTTGTACTAGGTGATGTACTAGTACGTAGGTGCCAGCCTACTAAATGCTCCAACCTTAACTCATTTTCCAACTGCTACTGGAAGGGAGCTACCACCCCCTTGGCTCTTGTACTAGTTGATGTACTAATACATAGGTGCCAACCTATAGAAGGCTACAACCTTGTATTTCTTCCTCCAGGTACCAAGTTTCATACATTTTTAGACTGGATACTCCTAAAGCACAACACCATAATTTGTTTCATCCATTTTTCATACTGGACCCATCAATATCATTGAAGCACACAATCAATCAACACTAGCATCATCAATCTCTGAATCACGCAATACTGAATCACTAAAACTTTGTCAACAAAATGCAGTCACCAGAACACAGAGCAGAACACTAAACTCTGCAACAATATTCAAAACCAAATGTATCATCAAAAATCATGCATGAGTGCATATGCTACTTGGAAGTGCCGAACCAGTGTGCATACGCAACTTCACCAAAGAAAACCAGCGTATATGTCATTAATTACTTACTTATAACTTCACTGCACTTCTTGACTTCAGACATACCCAGATCATTACATATACAAGGATAATATGTATGTTAGCAACCAGATCTAGGTCATCAGATCACATAAAGATAAGTCATTCTGATCTTGATCCATTATAGATCTCATCCATCAACACTGAAGCTAAACATAATCAAGCAGTCTAAATATGCAAAATACTAACACTAGTAAATAGTCATCAGAACTCATCAACAACCAAAAACACCTGTAACTTCAAACATCATAGCTCATATGGTATACGCTACTTAGATGTATCTAACCTACGTATGTATGCGCTTTTATCATAGTCAACTAGCGTATATGTCTGTAAATATTCATTCATGATTTGCAGCTATTCCAAACTTGAGTTATACTCAGATCATAATATTTACATTACATGTGTCAGTATACATATCTAGACTAAACAAGATAAAACAGTATAGATATGATTCATTCCAAGCCATTAGATCCTGAACTATCCTTAAATCTTGTTCTCCATCGACCGCTGAGATTCCTCCTTAGCTTAGATCAAGCAAAGCATCATGAACCCATAACCTGCATAATGGATCTCATTCTTCATCAGATATTCTAGACTTTCTCAATGCCTTTGCCTAATGATCTTCTTCTCCTTTTATAGTCTTAGGCCTTACTCAATACCATGGTCCAAAACCATTTAGAACCAATATTAGGGACCCAATACCTAGGTTCAACACTTTGAACACAATACCAAGGTCCAAAACCATAGGTATAAATACCACAGACCCAAACATAAGCTTTCCCACATGTATGCGCTTTTCCGTGCATGAAAGTGCATGCATACGCATACGCGACATTTTATTATGTGTCACCATTGGTTGAGAAATATATGGATCAAAGGAGGCAATAGTGGATCATCGTTATGAGTTTGTTATCTCATCTTGTTGTATAAATAGGAGTGTTATCTCCTTCATTTGTAATCTTAATTTCCCTTAGAATTTAGATACTTATTCCTTCATTTGTAATTTTCAATTTTAGGATTATTGTAATGGAGATTTAGAATCTCTTGGAATGTAGAACTTGGAGCTTGTAATTGCAATTTGCAATTGATGATAAATAAAGTGGATTGGATTTTCTTCTACATTTGACTTCTTTATAGGTGTGCTTGTGGAGCTATGGAGGACCCCCATTGCCTCACTTGCATACTTGTTTTGGTATAGTAAGCTTTCATTTATGCTTTTAATTTCATTACTTTAAATATGTGGATCAAAGGAGGATAGGGTTATGTGTCAAAGGAGGCAATAGTCCAAAAACCATTTAGAACCAATACTAGGGACCCAATACCTAGGTTCAACACTTTGAACACAATACCAAGGTCCAAAACCATAGGTATAAATACCACGGACCCAAAAATAAGCTTTCCCACATGTATGCGCTTTTCCATGCATGAAAGTGCATGCATACGCATACGCGACATTTTATTAGCAATCCCGCGTGTATACGTGCCTTTGTATATAATGAACATGCATGTATACCCTACTTGGTATATAGCGAACCTGTGTATATACGCGACTTTGTATATAGTGAACCTGCGTGGGTACACGACTTGGTATATAGTGAACCTGCATATATACTCTTCTTTCTTCATTCTTTGTAGTTTGATCATCAATTCTTTGCTACTGACCTGTTGCACTATGATCTATCATTTGTGTGAGTTGCCATCAAGGACAACACTTGTATCATAATGCCAACAATCTCCCCCTTTGGACTTGATGGAAAAGCTATCTTGTCATACTGAGAACTGTCATTTGAGCTGTCCTACATCCCATGTATTATGTCACATTGGATATCTCTTATGTAGATTCATCTAGTTATATATAAGTGAGTTGGTCTTCTATGAGTGGGTTTCCATCAAGTACAACACATGCATCATAATGCCAACATCTTCACCTAGCCTAATTTAGTTTGTCTCTAAGTCCACATACGGTGGATGTTCCTTGAAGTTTTACTTTCCAGGGTTGATAGTAAATGAAACTCTAATGTGCATCCGCATTTTAGACCGAACATTTTGGTGCCATTGCCAGGGAGGATCATTTAGAGATAGACTTAGGAATTTATCTTTATTGCAATTTATTTTTATGGACTAACTTGTGAAAGTTGGTGACAGCGGGATCTTGATAAAGATGTTCAAATTGAGCTTTTTTATTTTTCATACATAGTTTGATTTTAAATTTAGTTTTTTATCAAACCCCCCATTTCTTATTAATTCATCTACCGATGAGAAATTTGAAGATGTTAAACAGGTACTTCTTGGAGAGAAATGACAATATTGAAGAGTAGTTTAAAAAGAACCTTGCGCCAACTCCAAGAATAAGACATGTTACTCACATCCTTGCAAATAATCAGGTAATAATTTTAAATCTTGAGGTGAGCATTTTCGAATTCTCAGTATGTAGGTGGCTTCACCGGAAGCATGCTTTTAGCTAAGAAAAAAAAAATCTTTCAACCAAGTTAAGGTAGAATAGATTAGAAAAATAAAATGAGATATCACTATATTTTTTAGCCTATTTTTTCTTTGAAAGAAAAAACATACACATTTCTCATGAATAAATTTACGTAAGAGTCATTTCATCCACGCTAACCTGCAAAAAAAAAACAAATCAATAGGTTAGTATGCTCTCTTCCTGCGCTTCGAACTATCAGGGAAATCAGAAAATCTCTTGATTTATTTTCAAAATTAAATAAAAATATCTTTCTAGGAATTTTCACAAATCATTAAAACTACAAGCATTATAAGAAATTGAAATCACTTTTTTTTAAGAAATTCTTTATTTTCGATTTCAAAATTAAATCTGTAGTTTCGTGATTTAATAATTGTGTTAAATCTTCTCTACATCAAGAACATTTCAAACATCTAGTTGTTGCATCAAGAGATCATAAGATAATTCCTTTGTAGTTTCTGCCAATGTTAACACTGTTAGCTACTTCAATTTGAGCACTGAGCAAAACACCAAAATATTTGGTACCAAGAGAATTCCAAAGAAAGCGAACAATGATGAATGCACAGTTGTATTTTCGATTAATTTGATGACTGCATCTACTCCTCTGTATCTCTTGTAAATATTTTGATACGTAGTGCTACATACATTTCCATTTAATAACAAAGACCCTGGCGGATGATAGGAGAGATTATATCGGAATTGAAATCAAACTTAGCAGCTGAATCATTTTTTGTTGCTCCTACTTCCTGAATTGAACAGAGGCAAGCAGAATATATACAACAGTTTGTAAAGGAAGCAGAGAATGCGAGAGGAGCGATTTGAGGATGCATATTTTGGGGCACGATTTGAGCGATTTGATGATTTGAGGATTACATGCATATTTTGTGAAGCTATTAATGATTTTGTGATTGCATGTAGATTTTCTGCAATTTCACTAGAATAGAGATTCGATTTGCATATCTTGATCTTAAGAAAAAGGAAAGGAGCCACCATCTACTCCGGTGTTTCCTACATAATCGGTCAATCTAATACTGAAAGGAGCATTTTATCAAATCAATGCAGCTTTAATGTACATTTGCTGAGGAATTTACTCTTGGGAGTCTATACATTGACAGGTTTACTCAATAGCGATTTGTTTCTACCCTTCCCATGCTCCGGTTAAGTGACAAGCCTCTATTGAGACTACTAAAAAAAACAAGCATAACTCCGCCAGTTTTCTTTGAATCTGGCACACAGAAATGTCATCCACCTACTCAGCCTTCTTTTTAATCACCTCAGCCCACAAGATAGTCACAAACCAATCCTCCTTTCCTTCACTTGAGCTGCTTCATGTCTGTGTTTGGGTTTAGATGTCTTATCTATGAATTGATGCACAAGTTTGACAAGAACTTGCATGTGATTCAAGGTCTAACAATCCTCCCATGGTTTTTGTTTAACTCCATTATACTATCTATCCCTGCTGTGCTTCGTCTCTCCATTATGCTCCTCATGTTCTTGTGCCTTTATCTCAAACACCTCTTCTCTCATCAGTATATAAAGAAAGCAATGGCTAGCAACATCTATCTCTCTACTGTTTTTTGTCATTGCCACTAGCTCCACGAAAGGCAACACCCCATCCCCAAACGTATTTGTGTCAGCTTCAAGCAAGTAAATCTAGAAAGGAATCGTGGACTATGTATAACATTCTCTCTCCTCGGGCTACGTGTTCTCAGCCATCTCCAGCATTGGAGCCACATGCTTTGGCGTAGAGAAATCCAAATAGGCAAATCTCCTTTCCTATAATGCAAGGTTCATTTTCTCAGGGTTTCACACAGAAGTTATGTGAAATTATGTGATGTGGGAAGGTCATCACTAAAGCATTCACTTGGATTAATATTCCAGAATAAAGGGACACTCTTCCATCTTATTGCGTGAGGAATATTTCATCCAAGGATACGTCAGAATTGTATATAGTTTCTAGACACCAGGATTTGAGTGTGTGCATGAACTATAATTTATACAGTAAGAGCCTTTAGAAACTGACACAACCATGACTACTGTAGACAAAATGAATTTCAATTATCTATGGTGGAGATGCGGGGAAAGTCATTATTGTTTGTGTTGTGACCGAAGTTTTGGTATAGTGGTTCAAAAACGCAAGTTCTAGATTTCATGTGATACTATAAAAGCACTTTCTTTCGATATGTTGTTGGGTGGCTTAGAGTCGGCATCTATATTGATAGAGTGGGCAATGGTAGAAGCCCTGAAAAACCTGGAGGTGACGAAGAAGCTTCAGGAGGAGTTGGAACCCATCGTAGGATTGGATCACATGGTATGCGAATATGATCTACCCACCTCGTTTATTTACAATCTATGGTCAAAGAAATGATTCACTTTTATCCATTGTTGTAACATGTACTGAATGCGATGTGGCATGTGCACTATACGCCAACCTCCATCGAAATAATCCCTCAATTACCACAGTGGATTGCAATAGCGCTAGCGAAAAATGTGGAGTAAAATTTGTGCACATATCGTGCCTCAAGAAAGAACTCAAACAAACGTGGAACCTTTTGTTGGCTATCATCCCACCAATGCCTTCATTGTAAAACTCCACCAAATGTGGTTAATGTTACGAATTTTCATGCGTTATTTCGTGGATCATGGCAAGAACTTGGCATGCCAATGGTAATTTTCCACCGATTGTGAAAAAAGATATCATCGAACTAGGTACGATCTAACATTTATCACTGACATATGATCTATTGAATACAGTCCATGCACTATTATCAACTTCATGAAGAATAATCATAGAAAAAGATTTACATGAGGAGAACAATTTGGCGTGACAGGACGGTATGGAAATGGTTTGTTTCACATATACATCATTCCAGAATCGATTGTAGTCAGGAGTAAGAGGTAAGCACGCATCAAAATTTATGTGTAATAATGATTGAAAATTCACCTACATTTTGATTTCTTCAGTAACGATGGTATACATAAAGGGAAATAAAGGGAGATATTATGTATTGTAAATTTTTGAAAGAACATATAAATATAATAATTTATATATGAAAAAAAAATTGATTCATTGAAAATTTCAAAGAGTCATAACTGGAATAGCTCCTAGCTCCTATTTTCTTATAATTCCTTCACAATGTAGATTTTCATAAATATGATATTCTAATCATAACTCTTACAATTACTCGATCATAATGTAGATTTTTGCATAATTTTATAAATATAATATTCTTAAACAAAAATATTTTTAAGGAAGAAATGAAATAAGATTGGGCAATCACTCAGTCAGTCAAATAAGGAATCTAACATTTGAAATACAACAAAAATATTGAAACTGTGTATAGAAGGTGAATGGCATGTCGATTGGCTACAATGAATTATTGACAAGTGGTCTGCGTTATAGTTGAATAACAAGTCAAAGTGATTCAATACGTTCACAATTGGACACAAATTAGGAGGATGCATTTATAGAACATTTAGAGGATTAGAGATGGCATTAACAACTATGCTTTTATTCTTGTTGTATGCTTTTATGTAACGTACTAAGCTGTAGGACACAACAAATCTCTAATGCCAAGCCTTTTTCCATGCAAATTCCATGAACCATCTGACACAAACAGGAAGTAATTTAATTTTCGTGGTTATTACTTAAAAACGAATTGTTATCAATATTATGAAATTGGACTGGAAATTATGCTTTTGATTCTCCATAATCTGTCTCATTTGGCATTAATTTTTGGGTAACAATCAGGAAGGGAATGGCTAATTCTTCTTGAACACACTTATGTTCTTTATGCCAAATTTTTTTGTAGATTTCAGATGATCAACTGATCATTAAGGAAAAAAATTGTGCACACAATTGGTCTTCAAAAGACAATTCTAAAAAACAAGTCCATGCAGATAAACAAAATTTCCAAAAAATTACAAGTTCTTGCAACTTCCTGTAATAGCTTAATGGTTTGACATGTTGCATGACATATTAGCAAATTTGAAGATCTGGGGTTTGTTCCTAAATGTCCAAGGATGGTGAAATACCTATCCACACATGAATTCAAAGAATACAGGAGGCTATTCAACGATGGTGAAACTCAGCTATTTTAGCAAAAAATAGGAATTAATGAGCAGATTTGCTATTTTTGATATTTTGCATGCCAAAATTCAGTTTTTCCCAGCAAGAGTCATTATCCAATTCCCATTACATACAAACACTTCATTACATTTTCTTCAATCCTAACCCACGAATAAAACCAACTAAGCTCACTTACAAGCTTTTTGTTCCACTTTACATATTCATTGTAAGTTTCCTTTTTCCTACCCTTGCAAATAAAACCTTGCTTCCATACACCATTGAGTCCATAGTCCTTGAGTCTAAATATTTTTCTAAAAACACCTTGAAGCTTGCATGCCTTAAGGGCAAGCTATCATGCCGATAAACAAGATAATACATCAATGTCCCTTGTTCATTGGATCTTATGAGTATTCGACAACAACAAATTCATTCATTCTTAGAAAGATGTGTTCGAGGCATCTTGACTCTCATCCACATCAAATATGGGAGCTCTCGTGTTGACTAGTGCCATACATCTATGGCCACTAAGTGATCCGGATTTAAACAGGAACGCAATAGATTACAGAGATAACCATAAATACAGAGATGCGATAACCATAAATAAAGAGATGCAACGGAAATAATACTTCATTTCATTAATGGAAAATATCGAAATATGCTTACAACCAGAAATGGAAATAAACTAGCTAGGGCGATGGTAGCGTATCTCTGAGAAGAGATGTGATGGCTACATGCCTCTGAACTGTGTTACAATGAGGCTCGAAGGCCTATTTATTGTTGAGAAACAATGAAAACCCTTCACATTCCAAAACCTAACCCTAGGAGATGAAACGCCAAACTGTGGGCCCCGTTTGGGGGGGGTAAGTTGGTACATCAACTTCCCGGGGTCGTAACTTTAGCATATGATCTCCGTTTGACGCGTACAATAGCTCATTAGAAAGATCTATTCGAGTACTATCATTGTTGGAACGGGCAACATGGGTTCATTCCATGGACCCATGTTGCCCCGGATTCCCCAAAAACGTCGTTTAGGGCCTCAAAACGACTCCGGAAGTTCAGGACCCGAAAAACTGCTAAAAATAGTAAGTTGTGCTACAATTAATGAAACTGAAAATGCTGAGAAAGACAATGGTGGGGGTCCAAGTGGACTTGGCAGGTGGCCACCAATATCCACCTGGATCAGCATAAGAGCATGTTTTTTTTTTTGTGATTCAAAATTTTCTATTAATTGATCAAAATATTACATCGTGTATACATGAGAATCATTTCTTTCCTAGCCTTGCTCCAAGTAGATTTGTTGGCCAAGAGCGTAATGAAAAAGATAAGAAGAAATTTCCATGCTTTACATAGCAACCAGAAGCAAAAAGACCAAATATCCCAAAAAACATATAAAATCAATAGACACCCAATGTTCACCACAGATTAAAGGTTAAAATATGGTGCATGAACAACACTTGGAGCAACAAGAGGTCTCAGGTCCCGATGGACATGGAATTCCATATGAACTAATTGAGTCTCCATATAATTCAATATATCATTGGTGTGCCTCTGGCCTCTTCGCTAAGAGGCCAAATGATCTAAAATGTCCCACTGGTTTTGATGTAAGTCATGAAAAAATGTAATGACTTCATTTCTATCATTATGACTCTGTTGTCACATTTCTTCCAAATTCACCATTACACTTCTCGCTTGCATATCTAGAGACTCCAGGGAGAGTGGATGTTCGACACGACCCAGTGACTAAACCCGGTCTTGGACCAGTTGCTCCACTAACTCACTAACTCAATGCCCATAACCCCTTCATCCTTAGTAACTTTTGCTTGACCATCCCTGCTTGTTAGTTGGATGAGAGGCCCCATTCCTCTTCGAGCCCAACTCTGTTGTCTAAAAATATCTAATTTAGCAACAGGGCACCAGGAATATAACTTAGGGGTAGCACCAACAAGCCAACAAATCTAATACACCACGAGGCCACAACTTGTAGACAAACAAAACTCCTTGATTTTTGAATTGAATTGGCAAGCTCTGCACCTTATGCCCCCACTCAAGGTCCACCCTTCTGGGATACAAAAACAAATGTACGAAAGTAGAAATTGCCCACTAGAAATATGACTAAATACTAGGCACCTAAATTGGACCAAGGATAAGAGCATGTCATTATATACCAAATTAAGTAATTTCTAGGCTCAAAGAGCTCATTCTATAGCAAGAAAAAGGTCCAATTTTCTATGTGGCTTGATACTTAAAGCTAGAAACAAATCCCTACCAACTTTTTAGGCCTAAACTCAATAAATGTAAATATCTCCTTAAATTATTCAATGACATCTTTAATCTTGAAACATAGAAATTTCATTGCACATGAAGTAATGTTATAGGGAAATCCAAGTGCCCTCTTCCTCATTCAATCCAAATTGTATTTTAAGATTAAATTGCATTAGTTTTCTCTCTTTTTCAACATCGAAATTCTCATATGAAACTATGGAATGTCAAAAAGAGTTAATTTGACATTCAAGGGAAGATAATTCAAAGGATAATCCATAAATTTTGAACTTCACAATTCTACTATCCCAATCCCCTATAGGATGGTAGGGGTCTTTATTCTCCATTCAAAACTTAATTTGGTGGATAATTATAAGAATCCAATGGCCTACAATTACATTTTTATGTTTTCATAAATATAACAAATAACTTGGCAGTATAAAAATAATAGATTTTTGGCCATAAAGATTAGTTTCTCTATGGTGAATAAGTCTTGTGTTAGGCTCGTCATTCAAATTAATTTAAGTAATGAAGACTTCAAAATCCCATTAGATATTAGATAAAAAGGGCATAATTAAAGCTTAATTCCCTTTTATTATTCAACCTTGCAAGGTTTCCAATTCTTAGTCATGGATCAAGACTCCTTCTCCTTGTTTCCAATTTTTTTATAATAATTCTATAATTTCTATAAGGGAGGCCTCAAAATTTGGACACCATTAAAAATGACTAAGAAAACCAACTCTAATCTTCTAATCATAATTTTTCAGGAATTATCCATTCATTAGTGGAAATTATAATTTATTATCTTCATATGTTTTGTGAAGACTTTATTGACTTAGTCTTCATTGTAAATACAAGGTATCCCTCGTTGAAGATGGATTGGATTTGTTCCTAGGATTTCCATCTCAACAACCATCATCTATCCTTCCTAGATAGATATTTCATCTCACTTGTATCACATCCTACAATTTCCATGAGATATCATCATAATATTTTCAATCGAAACTATTATTTCTCAAAATTATTTCATACAAAAATACAAATTCACAAGTATGATATCTTTCGGATAATGTTTGGATCTTGTATGTGGTATTAGAAATCTTCTTTATGGACATACACACATTTACATATCGAAGTCCATTCCACTTATAATTTTTATTTTCAATTAACCAAACAATTGTGAGTATTCATGCATTAAATCCTTTCATGATAGCATTTACAATAGCCCTTGAATTGATCTTAGAATTATTACAAAATTTATAACTCAATCATTTTCAATTGTATGTCACATAAATAGAAATGAAACCATAAATGCATTATATATATACATCACAATCCTTCTAGGCATTTCATAATGTAATCAAACATTTATTCTAGTAACCCAAATGGTCAAAACTAAGAGTTCAATAACCACTCTCTTCATTGAGATACATATCTCAAATTCACAGCTAATTAGTTTTCCATTTCTTTTTGTGCGGTCAAGGATTTCATATCACTTAGTCCAATACTCAAGAATTCCTTGGGATATTGGAAATTATTGCATGAGATTTTGTTCATGCAAATGCTCATTTCCTACAAGCGTGCACCTAATTAATGCATCAAGAATATGCATCACAAAAATTTCAATGATCTTTTCATACTAAAAGCCTCCTACTTTTATCATACCCTAGTTATTAATAACAAGTAGTCATTTAGATATCAGCAATTCCATGTTCATTTATATTATCCAAGAGAAAACAAACAGTCATTTACATGTGTTGTACTAGAACACTCATCATTATTTTATGAAATTACTTGGCTTAGATTTAGAGGCTCTTGGACCAATACTATGGCATTATGCACACACTGTAATCCTTGCATTCAATTTAGGCATCGTACATATTCATGCATTCCTTAATGCATTACCGAATACAATTTAGCTTGTGAGGGTAGTGATCACTTATTTAATTTCTTTCCATCATGGTATCTCATACGATATACACATTACCACAATTTTAGTGGCTTCATTTGCAAGATTTTTTTTTCTTTTTCCATACCATGCTTGGGTATCAATATCAATCATGTATTCAATAATGAACATATCGTAAATGATACATGGTATCTCATAGGATATACACATTACCACGATTTTAGTGGCTTCCTTTGCAAGATTTTTTTTTCTTTTTCCATACCATGCTTGGGTATCAATATCAATCATGTATTCAATAATGAACATATCATAAATGATATAATTGGTGCTTGAAGGAATTCTTACCCATTTTGTTTAATTTACTTTCTATTTAGCATGACCAATATCCATACTTTTATGACTACAAACTTAACATTATTGGTGCCTAGTTAGTCAATATTTACTAGAAGTCCATGTGATTCCTTGCACTAGCCATTTTTATAAGCATTCTCTTGTCATTGTCCTTTGCACAAGGCTAACAAATTTATGGAATCATATCATTAGCTTCTCATATTTCCTAATCACATTCACAATCACAATATCAACTATCAAGCCAATCATCATGTACACGCTACAACACTTTTAATGAACAAACATTTTTAGATTATTCTTTAACACATATGCAACAAATTTCAATTATTTGTTTCCTTATGTTCCATCAACGTTATCCTTTATTAGATCATTTTCAAAATTCACTTTTGTCAATGCAAATAAAGGAAAATTAGCATACATAAGAGGATTCAATGGAGTCTTTGCCTCCCTTCTAAATCCTTTATGGAGCCTAGATTCCATAGTCCAACTATTCTCATTAGCACAATCAAGTTGAATTTGACTGATCTTTATCCAAGTGTGTGTTTTTTATGCAATTCTATGTTTATCTCAACAAAAACAATTTCGTAATTTCATGTAAAACTTTAACATATACCGAACATGAATGGTATGATAATATAGCATAAGAGTAGACACACGCAATAACCATCTAAGTATTGGACCTCAAGGAAACATGTTTTTTAATTTGCAAGGTACATATGCGGCTAATACTTTCATGTATATAAATATGAAAGAAAACTAATTATAAACTATATAATGTATATTAAATAGATAGCATTCACAAATTATAGAAAATTTATAAAACATTATATGACATATTGAAACTATACTAAATATTAGGTGACAAATGAGGAAAAATGCTCACATAAATTCGAAGGCTTATCATCTAGACCAATTTATACATTCGCAACACTTTTGATGTAGCTAATACTTACAACAGAACATATAGAAACCTATATTAAAAAAATGAAGGTCTAATTAGCTTTAAAAATCCTCATATGTGAAATAAAGTCTAAAGCATGTTAAATATAAAATATTCTATAGAGCATACATTCAGTCCACCTCATAGCAATTCAAACCATCTAGTCTTAAGGATGAACGCGAATTAGACAAATTTGTGAGTATTTAATTGTGTGGATAGAAAGGAACTTTATTGGTCCCAAGGTTAATTATATCAACCCATCTCCATTAAATAATTGCAATGTCATAATATTTATCACTTTTGCTCCGAAATTCCCACTTAAACCTCAATGCAAACTGTCAAAGATATTTATATTACATTACTAATATAGTAACAAGGGAGGCTGCATGGTAGCTAGTCCCTGCATGGGGGATTTTGTTAGAAAATTTAAGAAGCATCTCATGTAGGGGATTTTATTAGTGCTGGTAGTGTTGTTAAATCGTGGAAAAAGCCGAACGTGAGATGTACAAAGTCAAAATATCAAACCCTCAGACCCGGTTTGAAATATGTTTGTGCTACTAGTAATCCTATAAGGTCCCAAGTAAACAACAAAACGAAGATATACCACTGCTGATCCAAGGCCATACAATTTTTGCCCCTTGTGTAAATGTGTGATTTGAACAGAACAAATGTTAGATAATATTACTAATCGTAGATGTGTAGGGCATAAGGAACATGTCATCTAGAGGAGTCTTTCTGGAGAGACTATTGTTCTTGACGTCTAAAATAGCAAGATGAGGGGGGTCTGTAAGAGTTGTCTGTATGGGTGCAAAAAGTGAGTTGAAGCTGAGGTCCACCCTTGTTCCATTTCTAGTTTTTTGTTGACTTTGCAGGGGAAGTGCTAACCTTGCAAGTGTGGACCCAAGATTGCAATCTTTCAGTAATTAAATTTGCAATGGATGCTAGCTTGCAAGCATTAGACTCCCTTATATACAAAGAAGTAAATTTGTAAAGCTTGACAACTTCAAGATTACTTGTTACCCTTTTGAAAACATATTGATCTAATTCTAACATCTTATCTTCACAATAAAAAATGTAAGAAAAGCTAAGAAACATAGTTAAAAAAGCATACACACACAGATAACCTCGATACACATTAACAGTTAATTGATAATTGAACAATCCAACACAAAAGGCTTAAAATTCAAGCAGGCACATTAGCATTAGCACTCACCTCTAGTAATTACAATATCTGCAGTTGAAAATTTTGAATTTGCTGATGAAAAGAATGAATGAGGTATCCCAAGCATTAACCTTATATAAACAGGTATAACCCTCATAGCTGAGTTCAGCTGGCTGAAATAAAATTCAGATACTATTTCTTGGGGAATGGCATATGCATGGGTGGCCTTTTACAAACCTGACATCAGAGATTCATCTTTGAGCAGGTTAGCCCCCAAGACGAGATTCTGAAGGTTTAAATATGCAAAGCCATACCGTTTTGATTGAACCTTTTGTCTTGTGATTCATTATTGGAGTGATATAAACTTGGATGGCCACAACGAGATGCTGCAAATCCAAATTGAAATAAGACCATCGTTAGTACTGATAACACTATAGCACCAAGTTGAAAATTTTCCAAGAGTTGTCATCTCATTCCAAATTCTCTGGACTCACATGCTATTTCATGATCCTTGATGCTGCAACCAGTTGGCATCATAGGGCCAGACAAAGTAAATGCAACCTGATAAAATCAAATACCCTACAATGTAAATGTAATGCCACCTAATAAATCTACCACATAGCTCTTGGGAAATGTTGCTGCCAATACTACTGAAATAATACAGAGACCCACAAGAAGCACTAGAATTTGGTGATAGCGGCCTTCAAGACCAGCATGGCTGTAGAATAAAAGTTAAATAGGAGATACTCTACAAAAAATGCCATTGCTGCAATGATCTCCAGCACTCCATGTGGGAGAGGCAAGTACCTGTTACGAAACATGGCCATCTCGATTAAAACACAACAAAAGAAAAACAAAAGCACTAGTAACTACAATCTAATCTGACAAGCATAACAGAAACAAACAATATTGAGAATATATCTAGTGATTATAGATTCAGCTCTATTTCTCATGTCTTCTTGTTGCCTACCACATGTGCTGAAGTTATCCTAATATTTTATGTTGTATTTTTCAGCTGCTTTTCCTGCTCCAAGTCCTGTGTCTCACTAGAAGAATATTAATGAACCTGCCATTACACCCTCTATTGAAGCTAAACCTCTCCTTAAGAAAAGAAAGAGAGGTTTCCACCTGATCTCAGCACCATCATTCTTCAACATAATTTGAAGTTCTCTTTGACTTGATAACTTGATCTTGCAGTTTGTTAGGTATGCTTGTTAGATTAACTATGCTTGATCCTTGACTTGGTGATATCTGCTAGGATATCCTTCCTTTTTCTTTATTGGCAGTTGATCCTATGTCATCCATGGGTCATCCCGTGATTGGAGTTATTGATGGGAAATTTGAGAATCCTTATCTTATCACTGTGATGGTTGGTTCGGAGAAATTAAGAGGGGTTTTATATGAGATTCCGGTAGGGTTTTCTGGAGAACAATTTTTGCAAGCTCCTAGTTGCATGAACAATTCTGATAATGGGGATAGAGCTTCAAGGGTTCCTCCTCATCAACATCGTAGGAGGAATGATGAAATTAAAAAGAGGGATCACGACCATCCTAAGCCAAATAGGAGTGCTTACAATTTGTTCTTTCTGAGCAACATACAAAATTGAAAGCATTGCATCCGGGCAAGGATAGGGAGATCAGCAAAATGATAGGAGACTCGTGGAATAAACTGACTGATGAAACAAAAGCTGTAAGATACAAGTGAATTTCGTTTTTGTGGCCATTTAGTTACTCTTCATTTTTTACGGTAACAAACTAAAAATAAAATGAGTTTTGTCTTTCTTTGTATGTTGTGCTGACAATCTCTGATAGATGTAGGTTTACCAGGAGCTTGGATTGAAGGATAAAGAAAGGTACACTATTGAATACAAGCACTACTTACTTGAAATTGTCTCGTCCGATGAATCAGAAATGCATGGGGTTTCTCTCCACCTAATGGACTACAAAGAATTAGAATTTTGATATAGAAAAGGACTAAACATACCAAGTAATCCTGCATGGAACAATCTGACCAATTCAGAGATTCAGCCCTCTATATTCAAAATTCTGAATTGGGTTCTTCCAAATTCACTACAGAATGCTTTAATTGACATAAAACTAGTACTCAAGAGTGGACAAATGAAATGAAATTTCATGAAAATGGGCTAAAATTCAATGAAACTGGCAAACGCAAATCAATGAGTTTCACAAAAATACTTGATCAGATGCAAGACACACCAGAGAGGAAACTGTGGTGTATGATGAAATCCCTCGCAGCTTTTAAACTCGATCAACTGAGAAGATTGTATCCACTGAGCAATATGAGCTCGATTCACAGATGTTTCTGGAGTCGAAAGAAAGATAACATCGATTACAGGACATTACAGTCCCAAGTATGGAAACCTTAGTAATAAATAACCCAACTAAGATGAGATTTATGCTTCTTTCTGCTCAAATTTCTCAATACATTATCCTTATTCATACTCCTGATTTAATCCCTTGAGGAATATTAGCTCCTGAGCAAAGGTCCTCTCATAATGAACCGACATGTATTGATGATGAGTTATACATGCAGCTTGGGGTGAATCTTGTGCTATGAATGCATTGAATCTAGATTGTATATTAGTGGTATTGAATAGGGACACTAGCACAAAGCCATTTATGGCTGACCTATCAAACTGTGGAACTTGAGATGTACAAAGCCAAAATATCAAACCCTCAGACCTAGTTTTAAATAGGTTTATGCTACTATTAATCCTATAAGGTCCCAAGTAAACAACAAAAAAAATATATATCACTGCTGAGCCAAGGCCATACAATTTTTGCCCCTTGTGTGAATGTGTGATTTGAACAGAACAAATGTTAGAT
This sequence comes from Pinus taeda, assembly GCA_000404065.3. Taxonomy (NCBI): domain Eukaryota; kingdom Viridiplantae; phylum Streptophyta; class Pinopsida; order Pinales; family Pinaceae; genus Pinus; species Pinus taeda. The sequence continues at coordinate 102,395 of APFE030911116.1, read as the reverse complement.
AATATTGTTAATCGTAGATGTGCAGGGCATAAGGAACATGTCATCTTGAGGAGTCTTTCCGAAGAGACTATTGTTGCTGACGTCCAAAATAGCAAGATGAGGGAGGTCTGTAAGAGTTGTCGGTATGGGCGCAAAAAGTGATTTGAAGCTGAGGTTCAGCCTTGTCAATGAGGTTAGCACTTCCCCTGCAAAGTCAACAAAAAACTAGAAACAGAACAAGGCTGCAACCATGGCCTTGATTTTCATTTCATCATATTTGACATGAGATACACGGTTGCAAGCGTGGACCCAAGACTGCAATCTTCCAGTAATTAAATTTGCAATGAATGCTAGCTTGCAAGCATTAGACTCCCTTATATACAAAGAAGTAAATTTGTAAAGCTTGACAACTTCAAGATTACTTGTTACCCTTTTGAAAACATATTGATCTGATTCTAACATCTTATCTTCACAACCAAAAATGCAAGAAAAGTTAAGAAACATAGTTAAAAAAGCACACACAGACAGATAACCTGGATACACATTAACGATTAATTGATAATTGAACAATCCAACACAAAAGGCTTAAAATTCAAGTAGGCACATTAGCATTAGCACTCACCTCTAGTAATTAAAATATTTGTAGTTGAAAATTTTGAATTTGCTGATGAAAAGAATGAATGAGGTATCCCAGGCATTAACCTTATACAAACAGGTATAACCCTCACAGTTGAGTTCAGCCGGTTGAAATAAAATTCAGATACTATTTCTTGGGGAATGGCATATGCATGGGTGGCCTTTTACAAACCTGACATCAGAGATTCATCTTTGAGCAGGTTAGCCCCCAAGACGAGATTCTGAAGGTTTAAATATGTAAAGCCATACCATTTTGATTGAACCTTTTGTCTTGTGATTCATTGTTGGAGTGATATAAACTTGGATGGCCACAACGAGATGCCGCAAATCCAAATTGAAATAAGACCATCATTAGTACTGACAACACTATAGCACCAAGTTGAAAATTTGCCAAGAGTTGTTCTCTCATTTCAAATTCTCTGGACTCACATGCTATTTCATGATCCTTGATGCCGCAACTAGTTGGCATCATAGGGGCATACAAAGTAAATGCAACCTGATAAAACCAAATACCCTGCAATGTAATGTAATGCCACCTAATAAATCTACCACAAAGATCTTGGGAAATGTTGCTTCCAATACTACTGAAATAAGACAGAGACCCACAAGCAGCACTAGAATTTGGTGATAGCAGCCTTCATGACCAACATGGCTTGTAGAATGAAAGTTAAACAGGAGACACTCTGCAAAAAACGCCATTGCTGCAATGATCTCCAGCACTCCATGTGGAAGAGGCAAGTACCTGTTACAAAACATGGCCATCTCGATTAAAACGCAACAGCAGAAAAACAAAAGCACTAGTAACTGCAATATAATCTGACAAGCATAACAAAAACAAACAATAATGAGAATATTAATGAACCTGCCATTACAATCTCATTGAATCTAAACCTCCGCTTAAGGAAATAAAGAGAGGTTTCCACTTGACCTTAGCACCATCATTTTTCAACAGAATTTGAAGTGCTCTCTGACTTGATAACTTGATCTTGCAATTTGTTAGGTATGCTTGTTAGATTAACTATGCTTGATCCTTGACTTGGTGATATCTGCTAAGATATCCTTCCTTTTTATTTATTGGAAGTTGATCCTATGTCATCCATGGGTCATCCCGTGATTGGAGTTATTGATGGGAAATTTGAGGATGCTTATCTTATCACTGTGATGGTTGGTTCGGACAAATTAAGAGGGGTTTTGGATGAGATGCCGACATGGTTTTCTGAAGAAAATTTTTTGCAAGCACCTACTTGCATGAACAATTTTGATAATGGGGATACAACTTCAGTGGTTCCTCCTCGTCGACGTCGCAAGAGGAAGGATGAAATGAAAAGAGGGATCACGACCATCCTGAGCCAAATAGGAGTGGTTACATTTTTTTCTTTGCTGAGCAACATACAAAATTGAAAGCATTGCATCCGAGCAAGGATAGGGAGATCAGCAAAATGATTGGAGACTCGTGGAATAAACTGACTAATGAAGAAAAAGCTACAAGATACAAGTGAATTTCGTTTTTGTGGCTATTTAGTTACTCTTCATTGTTGCCGGTAACAAACTAAAAATAAAATGAGTTTTATCTTTCTCAGTATGTTGTGCTGAAAATATTTGATAGTTGCAGGTTTACCAGGAGCTTGGATTGAAGGATAAGAAAGGTACAAAAATGAAATGGAAGAATACAGAGAGAGGCAAAAAGTGCTTTCACAGGACAAGGGAATATTAGCTTCTAGAAATGAAGGCTCAAATCAAGGGCTCGAAAATCATACCGAAGTGCAGACTCATGACCGAGGAGTGCCACTTACAACAAATGATCATTCAAATCAAGCACTGGATAATAATTCTGACCTGTGAAATAACCAACAACATATGCACCTAAAATTGAAGTACTAGGCTTGGGAGCAAGCCAGAAATATTACAATAATAATACTAACAGATGTAGGTGGCTGCTAGTAAACATACTGAAACACTTAATAGAATGGAAGCAACAGCTTTAGAGACATCCCAAATCCAATTTGAGGAAAATTGTCAGATGTTGAACAAGAAATCAGGGAATTTAAAATAGATGAAAACACCCTGCTTTCTATGATAAACAGGCAAACGCAAGTCGATTAGTTTCACAAAAATACCTGATCAGATGCAAGACACACCAGAGAGGAAACTGTGGCGTATGATGAAATCCCTTGCAGCTTTTAAACTCGATCAACTAAGAAATGACAATGCACCATTAAATTTCAAATTTAAAATAAAAATAAGAAAATCAATCAATTTCAATAAAAATAAAAATGAAAATCGTAACTTTTATCCACCTTGTGGGCCCTACATGAGAGTCATGTGCCTAACACCTCTCTCTCCATAGCATAACATGCAAGCTTACACCCCTATCTCTTTAACATAGCATGCAAGCTCTAAAGCAGGCCACCTAAGGTTGCATCAGGCTAACATTTGTGATCAGGCAGATTGAAACCTAAAACCTGAGCAGGAAGATTGAAACCCGAGAAGGGTTAAAATGGTGATATATCATGGATATAGCGTGACTCAAGATATGCTTGCATACAGTTAAAGAACCCCCACTATCATCCGAAAACGTGAAAATCGTAGAAGGATGCTCTCGAGGAACGCGGACTATTGCTTTGCATCAATGCTTAAAAATTTCTCTGTCGTTGTGTGGATTTGATCCGCTCACAGTCTGCCTTCCCATGCTTAGAAATTTCTCTGTCGTTGGGTGGATTTGATCCACTCGCAGTCTGCCTCTGATAATGCGTAGGGATGTGCAAAGCGTCGTTCTACGCTGAAGTGGAAAAGTTCCAGGTGCAAATATTTCCCTCACTCGATGCTTAGAAATTTATCTGTGGTTGATTGAAACCCGAGCAGGAAGATTGAAACACGAGAAGGGTTAAAATGGCGATATAGCGTGATTCAATGCTTAGAAATTTCTCTGTGGTTGGGTGGATTTGATCCACTCGCAGTCTGCCTCAGATAATGCATAGGGATGTGCAAAGAGTTGTTCTACACCCAGGAGGAAAAGTTCCAGGTGCACGCGTTTCCCTCGCTCCCACTTTGTGGAATGGGTAACAAATGTTAGGTGCTCGTGACAACGACGGGGGTATGGATTGATATGTTCCATATCGATCGAGCATTCCTGGAATAGGCGTCAACTGACAGATCAAAGTGGTGTTCCTTCTGCTTTTGTCTCTCAAGCATCCTAGTATACTAAGAACTAGTTCACCTGTGTCGGTTTGAGGTTCGGGTTACTACGCCCTCCCAATGCTTCATTTTTTTGGAAGATCCTGTTCGGTGGGAGATCCTATGGGTCAAAGGTGTACCTGCCATTAGTTCTCTTCTATGTCCTGATCCTTGCAAGCATGTGCATCCTCCCATGCATCCAATGACTCTTCTCGGCATTTCCATTCCGCATTTTTTGCAGGGGTTCTTTTCGGTGGGAGATCCCATGGGTCAAAGGTGTCCCTGGTATTACTGCGCTTCTGTGTCCTGATCCCTGCAGGCATGTGCATCCTCCAATGCATCCAATGATTCTTCTCATCATTTCCATTCTTCCCTCCTGCTTTCTGTAGATTGTATATTTTTTGCAGGCCATGCAGGGATTCTTTTGCCTCCAGTGGTCTGGTGTCCGGGGTTGCTGAATTGCTGAAGAACATCATGGTTCCAGGTATTCAACTAGCAATCTTCTGTCTCTGTTTTTGTTCCTGGTTTTCATTCCTGGTATTCAACCAGCATACCAGCAAGCATACCAACAATCTCATGTATCTGTTTTTATTCACAACAATCTCATGTATCTGTTTTTATTCATGTTTTTATTCAACTAGCGATCTCATGTCTCCTCCCTACCCTTCGGTTCTCCCCTCAGCAACATCTATTCTGTCTCCCCTCAGCAACATATGTTCTGTAGACACCACAGCAGCATGCAAAGCATCTGTTTTGTAGACACCACAGCAGCATGCTGAGTGACACATTGCAACAGTGGCAATTTCATAGCCAATTTGCTGGCAACTTGAAAGAAAGCCCATCGGTCCTGCATAAACAATATCCAGGAGCTAGCATTTTATGTTGCTGGATTAATGTTAGCATTAATCAACAGCTCCGAAAAATGAATGAGAAAGACCGAGCCAAATGCAAGATAATATATGATTTCAACGCCTTTGCCTCGAGAAGAGGCCAAATAAGACCATAAATCACTATGAACTAAAAAACTTTGTTTATACTCGATAAACAGGCGCGTTCAAGCAGGTGAACTAATGTTAACTACATAATTTCCAATTACTATAGTCCCTCGCCATTGCCAGATGGCAAGGACTAATAAAAAGACTCCTCAACAGTGCTCAATATCAACTTCATACTCTATTGGATGACGATGATGATTTCTTACGGAGGGCAAATTCATCAAAAAGTAACGTGCAATTGGTGGCAAAGTTATTATAAAAATCAAAGGGTGAGAAATGCTGAATGTATTTAAATATAGAAACGTATGTTGGTAGGAAAGTAAATATGTAAAGTAAAATAATTAGTTGTAAACTTGTTGTGGAGTTCACAAGGTTCAGGAAATGTTGATTTTTATATATAGGAACGTGTTTGGGTACATCTCATCACGAAAGAATTGGTTCCCTTGTCCTCAAAGAAAACTCACGCAAAGCAATTGCTTCCCTTGTCGTCAGAGGCTGCTTTTTCTTCCTCCTTGTCCATACCAAAACAATATTAATGTGATAGCCATAGAGAAGGTATGGCCTATCACTTTTTATTATATCGTTTTTGACCATTCGGTGTGAGGGTAATCAATTTTATTAGTAGCTTCCTAATTAAGTAACTAGTACAACTACTAAGTTGTTATTGGTGAATGTAGATAACCACTCTCGTGTATGGTGATAAGCAAGGATGAGAATGGAATAAGAACCATGAATAAAAAATCATTTCATAAAAACAAGGAGGAGACGAGAATAATTACGTGTTTCACTTTTCATTAATTTAATATATTGTTATTTTGTTTAGTAAATTTATAATTAAATTAAGTAAATGTAATCATGATTAGAGATGCAAAAAAAATTATTATTAACCCAAAAACAACAAAAAATATCGAAACATCTTTATCCCTCACCATAAAATCAAAATTTCAATTAAAAATGTGATCATGTGCAAAAGTTAAATAAAGAAAATCCCCACAAATATTATTACAAGTGAGATATTTGAAATATTTATTTTATTAAAGAAAGTCCCCTAACCATAAAATCAGAATTTCGATTAAAAGTGAGATCAATGTACAAAAGTTCAATAAAGAAAATTTCCACCCATACAATTACAATTGAGGTACTTGAAATATTTATTTTATTAAATAATATTTAAATTTATATAAAAAAAACTTCAATTATAATAATAAAAATAAATTAAATTATAATAGAGTAATATTATAGCGTTGACAAAGTCATTATTAACAAAATAAAATTACAGTAAAGTAAAAAAATAAACAAATATATCTCTATAAAATAGTTAAAAAACCATAAAGGAAACTTGGTTGAAAACATTAAGCCCTGCTCATATTTATAGCATAATATGAAACCGTATGCAAATTATTTTTTCCCTCTTAAAACTACAACAATTTATCATTGATTTTAATTATGAAAAATTTAGTTTTGTTTTCCTAACATTTCGAGAATTCAAGCCTCGTGTTTTCTTTATAAAATGTGGACGGGTTTTTTCATTAATATTTTGTATATCTTTTACATGATTTTTTTTTGGGTATTAGGTGATTTATTTTTGGGTATTAGGTGTCGTTTGTGGAAGAAAATTAACCTCTCACGTAAGACTACATTAAAGTTATTCTATTTCAAAGCGTTAATATGACAAGTTACGAGATTTGAATCTAGATAGGGTAACAAATATTCCACCAATCATATAAGCTAAATTCAATTAAAAATATTTGGTATATCTTATCTTATAGTAACAATAATTATCTTTCTAGCGAAGCATATAATATTTGAATATACTAACATCCTAGTAAACTTCAAAATCCATGATTTATATTACAAAATCGCTTCATTTCCTCTATCTGTCTAAATTCTCATTGCATGCTTGTCACTTATAACAATGATTAACATATTCAATTTCAAGGCATGTTTACTGTCTTTTTTACCTTGAGACATATTACTAGGCAGGAATTTATGCAAAACTTGGTGCAAAAATAAAGTTTAATTTCAATACTATTAATGCTTTGTGTTGGTGCAAAGAACAATTCCAAATCTAAAAAAATCAAAAGTTATAAAAACAACTATTAACATGTAATTTTTTTATTATATATAAGCAATTTTTGTGGGATTGTGATTAAATAATGAGGTTTTGAATTTTTTTCATAATAAATATATTGGTGATCAACGTTTTGAATCCAATAGCAAGATCCATCATCAATACTTTTCTTTTTTGTCTTGATGATAGATTTTGATATTTGATTCAAAATGTTGACTACCAATATGTTTACTATAGATAAAACTTCAGAAACTCTCATTATTCAATCATATATAAATTCACAATTAAAGCGTAATAATGAAGTCTTTTTATACATATCAAATTAAGAACATTGTATTGAAGTCTTTTATTAAAGATCAAGATTGGAAAAAATAAATGAGATTGGGACCCATAAATATAAAAAAATTGAGAAATATTATATGTGAATGCTTTAATGAACATTTTGAGGTAGATTCTTGTTTTCTAGGTGATTGTTATAAGAAAAGAAAAAACATAATATTGAAGTCTTTTCATACATATCAAATTAAGGATATTGTATTGAAGTCTTTTATTAAACGTGAAAATTGGAAAAAATAAATGAGATTGGGACCAATAAATATAAAAAAAATTGAGAAATATTATATATGAATGTTTTAATGGGAATTTTGAGGTAGATTCTTGTTTGCTAGGTGATTGTTAAAAGAAAAGATCTAGGAGAGAGAAATTTTATCATACAAGTATTTATACATTGTATCAAGATTCAATTATAGAAATATTTAGATTTGCATAATGATCATGTCAACAATTTTCATTCTTAATTGTAAGTGCACAAATGAAATGTTAAAGGGTGCATGGCATTTTGAAACTTGGTAACCAAGGTTGTTTCCCCCATCCTTTGTTGATATTTTGAATGCATATATCTATAAGAGTTGACACATATGACTAAAACAGTGTAGTCTAAGCATACTACGATTTGGGCCTTTATTGTCACATTTCTACATAAAATCTAGGTACATATTTAGAAGAATTGCTACAAATCACATATATCAAGAGTTGAAATTGCACAATTTGAATGTAATAAGTTGTTTTTTTTCTTTTTTAAAATCCATTTATGCATTCATAAATGCAATTTCAACAATTAAAAAATTACAATTTGAGAAAAAAATTATTTAACTAAATTTTGTTGATAATTCTCAAAAATATTCTGAATTTTATAATGCTTATATATCTTGTTTTGTTGATTAAGATTTATATTTCCTTAGAATATCATCATACATGTTAAAATTAACAACAAGAAAATCCTAATTTAATTTTTCCTTGAATTAAATTGGAAATTAAATTGTAATTATATTCTCATAGCAACTTGTAGCAGTTAATTAAGTTAAGCTAATTTAGTTGGTTGAGTAAATTTGAGTTGAACGTCTATCTAGAGTCATGTAGAGTGATCCCTAAATGTTAGGGGCCCAAGTTGATTTCTTATTGAGTTGTAATTATTTAATTCTGTTTAACTAAGTTAAATTTAGTTAAACTAGTTCAAACTGTTGGAGGAACTAGTGAGAGGCCAAGTGAATTAAGTTGGAATTAATTGACATGAAATGATCAATCAGATAATTCATAATTCACTCAAAAATAACTCATGCATGTCAATTCATAGGATGACCCAGTTGAGATTAACGTTAAGGGATAATGTACTATTAGTTGTAAAATCATCTAAATTAAAACGATGATGTCTGCAATTAGAGGAAGGCCTATGGATGGATTGCACAATTATGAGTGAGGAATTTCCAAATCAAATATGGGCTAACTCCCTAGGAAACTACAAAAGGAGGTAGGAGCTTGGAAGGCAACATATTTGGCTAAGCATTGGCTTGAGCTGATTTGTGAAGCAGTGAGATAGATTGTACTTGTGCATATATTGTCTGGGTTGAATAAGAATTGTATTTTCTTCTCATATCTTATGGTTAGTGCAATATATAGATAGCAGGGGTTTTTAGCTCAGGCTTTCCACAAAAAATTATTGTGTTACGTGTGGTTGAAATTCTTCCTTTTTCTGCTTCGTGATTTCATCGATCAATTTATTTTTTTTCTGTTGATGAGTAGAGTAGATTCAAGTCAATTTTTTTAGCATATCATAATATGCAGTTTGAATCTACAAGAAAATTATTCATGATATTAGAGATAAAATCATTATACAAGAGGGGAATATGAGTTTGTTGTGCATGAGAAATTGAATTTCCAGTTTCATCCTTTAGAGCTAGAAGGATGTTGTTCTACACTTTGAGACTTGAGTATGCCCTTGAGGGTATCTCAAATTACATAGCTTGGTAGGACAATATGGAGGAAGTGTTGGAAGAGAATGGGCTGAAGGAATTCATAGATCATGATATCTTGAAGCCTCAAACATTTGATGCTAAAGATTTGCTAGAATGGAGAAAGCGTGGGGAAAGGTAATAAGGATTATCCTAGAAGGAGTTCGAGATCATATTGTCTTGAATATCCATAGTAAGGAAACTCTATTTACAATTGGAATACATTGACAACCATGCTTCAAAACAATAGTGACCATAAGAAGTTGGCACTGAAGGGAAAACTCAAAAAAATCAAGATGGAGAAGGGCAATTAAATAGAAAAAATACTATTAATATATTTGATGTTATAATTTTATTATATATATATATATATTATAATATATATATATATATATATATATAATATATAATAACAATAAATATATATGTTAGGTATGTAAGATAGTAATATTTATATATATATTCTTATATATTTAGTTGGATAATTTTTTTATGTATAATATATATATTATATTTATATATTAAATTAAATAATTAAATGTTTAGTTTTGAAAACTAACCATGAATCTATTTATTTTCTAGTAACTAACAATTTTCTAGTATTTATTTAATAATTAACAACTTAACATTAATTTAGTATTATATTGGTATTGAGAATATTAATAATATATATATTATTAATAATTTAAATAATTAAATGGTAAATTTAATATCTAACCTCTTTTCTGGTTTATTTTACCTAGTTTACTTGACTCCGTAGATATAATAATAATTATAAAATATTAATATTATTTTAGGTTTGACTGGGGTCCTTAAGTTGAAAAATAGTTGTTAGTCTTTCTAGCCGTTGGAGTCTCTGCTTAGACTATTTAACACGGTGATCTGGATCTGTATCTTCAAACTTGTCCTGACGATGAACCACACTAGTTGGTTCAAAACGCATTGACAAATGATCAATTATGTGATTTCGCCAAAAAATTTCTAGGCAATTAAATTCTAAAGTACTTAAACAAGTCCACCCAATGTCAGGATGAACTTGGAAGTGTCAGTGTTACTATTGTAGAAGACGATCTACTGAGCCTAACACTCCTAGGACCTCCCAAGAGTTGGCACAACTACCAAGACCCAGTTAATGGGGCGAAGAAGCTACCATTGTGGGAGCAAATTTGGTCTGACTTGGTATAGGAAGAGATTTAGTGGAACACTAGAGACAAATCCTCATCAAAGCATGATGATGAGGAAAACTATGCCTTAGTTGGAAAGGTGAAGAAACAGAAGGGGACGTCATCCCATTCCAAACCATATTCTAGTCAAGGTGGAAAGAAGAAGGACATGTTGAAAATTAAATGTTTTCACTGTCACAAGTTGGGCAATTATGCCACAAAGTGTCCACACAAGAAGGGTGGTAAGAATCCATCAAGAGGAGTGGAAGGTGAAGCACATGCTTCACAATTCGAACTAGATTTCACCAGCATCACTTGCATGGTGTTATCCATAATGGCTAGTGTGTGGTACCTAGATAGTGGAGCCTCATTACATATGACTAGTAACAAAGAGATATTTAGTAACTTGGAGGAGAAGGACCTCCAGATGCACATTGAGATGGGAGACGATGGTAGGTATAGCACGACTGACATCAATACTATTATCTTTCAGAGAGAGTCTAGTTCTCCCCTAAAATTTAGATATGTCATGTATGTTTTGGGTTTGAAGAAGATCTTGGTTTTTGTTTCCATGTTGGAGGATCGCGGCTATGATGTGATATTTAGTATGGGAAAGGATTTCCTTCACCACATAGCCAATGGACAGGTGAAGCAGATCAAGGTTTGAGTGAAGAACCTCTACAAATTAGAGGTATAATATTGCGTTACATTGAGCACTAAAGGAGAGAAGGTGTAGATCCGAGACATCAGTGAGTTGTGGCATAGAATATTTGGTCACTTGCACCACAGAGCTCTGAATATCATGCAACAAATTTATATAGGACTTCCCAAGGGTACACTAGAGCAAAGAGACACATGAGAAGGGTGTACATTAAGGACATACACCAAAGTTTCCTTTCATGATAAAGATAGTTGAGCACAAGCAATCCTTGCTCGAGTTCGCCTAGATGTGTGTGGACCATTGTCAACAACATCCACGATAAAGCATATGTATTACGTAACATAGTTGACGATTTTTCTCATAAGTGTTGGATTTTATTCGTGTAGAAGAAAGATTAGACGTTCACTAATTTTTGCGAATTTAAAGCACTTGTTAAGAAAGATATTGGCAGGAAAGTTAAATCTCTTAGAAGTGATAATGGTGGCGAATATGTGTCGAAATAATTCAAGAACTTCTATGCAACATAAGGCTTTCAACGGGAATTGATAACACCTCATAACACACAACATAATGGCGTGGATGAAAGGAAGAAAAAAAGTATTTTGGGAGAAACATGAGCAATGTTACATGACTAGGGCCTATCGTTTCACTTGTGGGATGAAGCATGCAACACAGTTGTTTATTTTCATAACATAATCCCTCATTGAATTCTCAGAATGAGTACACAAGAAGAAAAGAAACGAGATGTGGCACACTTTAGGATATTTGGTTCATTAGTCTACTTTCATGTTACCAAGGGCGCATAGAAAAGGCTAGAGCCAATAGCTGAGCTGGGCATATTTGTGGGGTACAGTTATACACCTCACAACTATCAAGTGTACCTTCCATCCAACAGGATGACAATAATTCTTAGAGTTTTGAATTTTGATGAAGAGAAGGCCATGGGATGTTCCCTTGAGAGGGAGCTTCAGTTACATGAAGTTGAGAAACTTTTAGCTCCAAAGGAGGAACCTCAGGATGGTGTGGAGTAGCCACATGTGGAGGAGCAGAGAGTGGAATCACCCACTCATGTAGAGACTTCTAGAGATGGAATAAAGCACACTAAAGAGTATAACAGGTTATTGCATGATTCTAGAGAGAATGGGGGAGCAACAACATCGCATTGCAGACAAAGGAGGTCACCAGAGCAATTCACTAGATACATGCTCTCATGAGTGAGAGTGTAGAGATTGACCCATCCTCATTCAAGGAAGAAGTGCCACAACCAGTGTGGGTTGATGCCATTGTTTAGGAGTGTTAATCCATTATTGGAAGCAATGTTTGGGAGGTGGTCCTGAGACTAGAAGACAAGTTAGTGGTGAGTTCCAGATGGCTTTATAAGATAAAGCAAGAAACACATGGGAGTGTGGAGAAACACATGGCCAAATTTGTGGCTAGAGGGTTTTATCAGGTGGAGGGAATTGATTATGATGATACTTTTCCTCATATAGCAAGGTACTCATCAATTAGAACTATTCTATCACTGTCACAACAGATGGGATGGAAGATACATCAGATGGATGTAAATATATCATTCCTCAACGTCATGATTGAGGAAGAGGTGTATATTGAGCAGCCGAAAGGATTTGATACCTTCAATAGAGAGTTGCATGTGTGCAGACTCGAGCATGCATTTTATCGACTAAAACAAGCACCCTATGCTTGGTACACCAAGATTGACAACTATTTCACTCGATTGGGATTCACCAAAAATGAAGCTAATAAAAACCTTTACCATATTGTGGTTGAAGGTAAATTGTTGATTATAGTATTATAAGTCGATGATTTGATTTTTACAGGTGATAAGAAACTAAGTGACCCTTGCAAAGAGGATTTTGCAAGAGAGTTTGAGATGGACCTAGGGCTCATGCATTACTTTCTTGTTATGGAAGTATGTCAAGGAGAAGAAGAACTGTTTGTCTCTTAGGGAAAGTATGCGAACAAGATACTGGAGAAGTTCCATATGGAGAGAAACAAACCCATGGAGACTCCTCTAGATGGTAACTGGATGAAGGGGGATGCTAATTCAGGTGAAGTAGTGGAGGCTTCTAATTATAGAAAACTTGTGGGTTCACTTATGTATTTAGTGAACACACGAACATACATGTGTTTTGCAGTTAACTAGCTTACTCAAGCCATGGTTAAGCCAACCAAACTATACTGGGAGGTAGCTAAACATGTGTTGAGATACCTCAGAGGCACCACTAAATTTTGTCTTTGGTACAGACTAACAGAGGGAGTGAAGCTTCAAGGCTTCGCATTTGTAGATTGGTCAGGGAGTCCAGCTGACAAGAAGAGCACATAAGTGGGAATCTTCAGTATTGGGTCAACAGTAGTTTCTTGGTACAACATGAAGCACAGATTAGTTGCACTCAATTCAACAAAAGTAGAGTACATCGTTACTAGTCAAGCAACTTATGAGGCTATCTAGATGAGGAAGATACTTATTGGGTTGTTTAGTTATTAGATCGATCCTCCTATGATTTATTGTGAGAATTAGAGTTGTATCAAACTCTCTGAGAATCTAGTTTTTCATGATAGACCTAAGCATATTGACATCCCTACAAGATTGTGTGTAGAGGAGAATCATGTTGCTAGAGTACGTTCCTACAAAGGAGAAGGATGCAAATATTTTGACAAAGGCATTATCAAGATGAAAATTCAAGTTTCATAGAGGCAGGATTGGGGTAGTAGATAATCCCTTTCTTGTTGAGATGGAGTGTTAAAAATAGTAACAAGAGAATCCTAATTTAATTTTTCCTTGAATTAGATTTGGAATTAAATTGTAATTCTTTTCTCATAGCAACTTGTAGCAGTTAACTAAGTTAAGTTGACTTAGTTGGATCGATAAATTTGATTTGGAAGTATATCTAGAGTCATGTAGAGTGGTACCTAAATTTTAAGGGCCCAGGTTGAATTCTTATTGAGTTGTAATTATTTAATACAGTTTAATTGAGTTAAATTCAATAAAACTAGTTCTAGTTGTGAGAGGAACTAGTGAGAGGTCACATGAAGTTGATTGGATTTAATTCAAATGAAATGATCAATTAGATAACTGATAATTCACTAAAAAATAAATCATGCATGTTAGTTCATAGGAAGACCCAGTTGATATTAGAGTTCAAGGATAGTTTATTATCAATTGTAAAATCATCTAAATTAAATTGATGATGCATGCAATCAGAGGAAAGTCTATGGATGGATTGTGCAGTTATGGGCGACAAATTTCCCAATCAAATATGGGCTAATTCCCTAGGAAACTGCACAAAGAAGTAGGATCTTGGGAGGCAAAATATTTGAATAAGTATTAGCTTGATCTGATTTATGAAGTAATGAGATAGATTGTACTTGTGCATAGATTGTTTAGGTTGAAAACTAATTCTATTTTCTTCTTATATTTTCTAGTTAACGCAATATATAGATAGCAGGATTTTTTAGTTGAGGCTTTCCACATAAAATTATTGTGTTATGTGTGACCGAAATTATTCCTTTTCTACTTCATGATTTCATTGATCAATTTTTTTTTGTTTTGTTTCGGATGATGAGTAGAGTATATTCAAGTAAATTGTTTTAGCATGTCAAAATCTACCATTTGAATCTACAAGAAAATTCTACAATACAAAACCAGAGATCATTGTTTATATTGAGCCATGTTATAGTTTGCCACAAGGAAAATTGGAACTGCTAACAAAGGTCTACTTTTTATTAGTCAAAACCATACTAGAATAAGCTAACTTGCGAATATATCAAAAATCATATACGAGTATTGTTAGATACATAGTTGTTGAAAGAAAATATCTTATTGAAAATAAAAAACATAAGATGAGAGGCTAGATGAAGCATCAATTGTTTAATGAAGTGACTAAGGCTAGATCATAGGCGCTTATGCCTGCTGGAGTTAGAGGCTTGAGACCACACTGCATATTTCCCTTTATGTGAGCCAAATGAGCATCTAAGCTTAAAATATAGGGTTGTTTGTGGCATTAGACTTGTTCAATTTCATTAATACAAGAGATAATATCATTATGATCCTTGTGGTTTTCCTTCAAGACCCTACTCATGAGAATCTTAATTCACCTATGGAGGGTAATGGAATTAAGATATTGGCTTCATCATCCCATGTTATGACCAGGTTTGGGAACCAAAATTACCACTTCATATTGGATTTTATAATTTGAGTATGTTTGGCAGTCGTTTATAGTTAAGGCTTCTAGTTGGTGAATTAATTTTGGATTTTTAAATGGGTGGAGGAATAGAATATTTCCACAACATGCTGAGCCTAGGATTGAGCTCGAGGCCAGTCCTAAGGGCCTATAACTCTAGACCCTTGACAACATTGCATTCACTAGAAGATCATGGTGCTTAAATATAAGACACAACTGATTAAAGACACCCCCTAGAATAAGGGAGAACTAATGAAACAAGTTGATAGGAGCCAAGAAAATATTAATAGCGATTTAACACTTAGTTGATAGAAAGGTTTAAAACTCAGATTGACAAGTTGTGATAGAGGGTGGACAAGAAAAGGTAAACTCTAGGAAGAATCCAACAATCATAATATCCTGGGGAGATTCATGAAAATACACACCACTGAGATGCCCTACAGACCATGAAACAAATTTGACCATGTAGATATTAAAAAATGAAAAATATGCAAAGATTGGACATAGAAGGAATTTACCTATAATATTCTAACCATTGAGTGTAGAAATGTTGTATATGAGGTTCAAACCTTGTTGATCACTTCCAATTCCATCATTGTCCCTTATTGTCACCATGTTTGATGTCCCAAATGTCATCACCTTAGCCACTCTCACCTTGATTCATGCTTACAAGATTGACACCAAGTTCATGTATTGAAGGTCGAATTATAGAAAGTTGATACCTTTGAGCAATTGAAATCTCACAGATCCATCGCTATGGGAGAGATATCCCACTTGAAACAAAAGTTTTCCATTGGAATTCCGGAAGAACAAAAAGACGTGATAGATAAAGAAGGTTTCCACAAAGCTAGTTTAGTGGGGGGAATATCCCACATGTGGTAGAGGAATGTCATAGAGCTAGTAGAAGAACAAAAAGCAACAATATATGGGCCAAGAACTCACATACGAAATAAGTATTTTCATATTAATGCAAAAGAAATGTATGATAGTTAACATGTGCAGTTGCATGGGGAAAAACAACCATGCCACCCCCTTTAAATGTGACAGGAGGTGGTGGGGTGAAAAGCTCCCCTCCTCTTTGACACATACTCTGACACTCCAATTGGGAAATTATATATATATATATATAATATATATATATATATAATATTATGATATTAACTTGACATAATAAATAATTTTAATTTTAAGTCATATTCAAATTAAATCATATTTTATGCATTAAATCCCAACAAATACCACACTAAATACCAAACTATCATGATAATGTAACCCAAATCAACACGACCATAGATATCAAACTACTAGAGGAAAAGAAATTAATAAATGGATCTAACTATTTGAGACATCATCTCCCATTGTCATAATTATTGGTGCAAGTTTTTCTCATGCTATTTGACAACTAGGAATCAGTTCTTGGACTATACTTGATAGAAACAATGTGAAAGATGCTAAGAAGGCTAGGGGTTTCCCTAACTACCTCAATCCTCTGGATTATGTGATCCAGGTGGATATTGGTGGCCACTTGCCAATTCCACTTAGACCCCCACCATTGCTTCTTTTAGTTTTTCAATTTCCTTAATTGTAACACAATTTACTATTTTTAGCAGTTTTTCATGTCCTAAACTTCTGGAACTGTTTTGAGGCCCTAAACGACATTTTTTTATGGAAATCTACTACCAGAGAATTTTACCTAAAATTTTCTTTCCTGTCAAAGTCCTTGTTGGAGAGGTAAATCCCCTCTATGGATAGAGGCGATCCCTACTAGCCCAAAAGGGGTCTAGTAACAATCAAACAATGCTACTCTGTAGGTTCCTAGTTGTAATTAACAAGTGGGTAAAGGGAACCTACTTGGATTCCAACGCTATATTTGACAAAGAGATGATCGTCTCGCTCCTTCGCTCCAGCCGATCACAGTCCTCCACTATCCTCGTGGACGGACACCTGCACAAGCAAAGAGAGAACAAACACAAGCGTAAAATCTACTAACAACAACTATATATCAGTCAAGAAAGATATAATTCACATTGATCATTCATAAGGAAAATGGGAATGGAACCATAACAATAGTCATCTATCTTTATTAATCAGAAAATAGAGTAAGGTACAACCGAAGTCCTAACGCTGAGTCCTTCTCTAGAGGGTCCAGCCAGCATGTCTTCCAAGCATTCACCTTTGAAGTAGATCTCCCAAGTCAAAAAGATCTCTCTCTCACATGCAAGGCAACAAACTCATGACCTTCCTCAAGCTCAAAAGCAATCCTCACACAACACACCAAATGCCTACAAAAAGCAGCACTAATGCACTAAGAATTCCTCAATCAAGGTCTATATGTTCCAAACTAGTTGCTCATGGGCAATGGAGGAGGCTTATAAAGGAGAAGGAGTCTCCATGAATAGGTAAAGGATGAGCTTTCCCCCAAGATAAGTGGATGATCAGTCGAACAGGCATGCCAAAGAAAGGATGGCAACCTCAACAATGCTAACAGCCAAGTCTGGAGACATCTAGAAGGCTGGCTGTTAGAACAAACTCGCCTAAACAAGATCAGAACGGGTGCAAAACTTGGTTGGCGCGCTAGCATCGCAAATCTATTATAGAAGAGGTCTGGTCAGCACCCAATGATACAAGCGGAGGGTGCACTATCCGTGAAATTGGACCAGCGTGGAAAACACGTGTGCTTCCGCGCTGGCAGCGTAGTAGTTACATTATCCTCCGCTAGTCAGCGCAATTATTTAATAAACAGACGCGATGATTCAATTAACTTAGGCAAAGAGGGTTTTTAGCCATTTCAGAGGGCATAGTCAAGGTGAATGTGACTTTATGATATAGTAGGGAGACTGACAAGGTGACAGTGATATTTTACTGTGTAACACCTACATAGGTGTTACATAGCATTTTTTCGTTGTCCCTGTAGTCCTCATTCCTTGATCCTGGAGGACTTCTACATTGAACCCTACATGCTTTCCCTTCATGAAGAAACTTTTTAAGTTATGGCATGTTCTATGCTTATAAAAATTTACTTATTTTTCTTATTATATTCCACATATTAGCAATCACATGTACATAAAGTAAAGTGCAGATAGAACATTAAACGATCGATAGAAAACAAGCCAATACAAGAGACACAAGATGTGGAGGCTAGCCAGGGACAAACCCCACAATGTGTGTGGAAACCCTTTGATCAAATCTTCTTTTATCTTCAATAATTTAGCAGAGAGAAATAGTACAATACATTTGATTTATATCAGCAGTAGCAAACCCTAGATCAACAACATCAGCATTAGCGGCTTCATCACCAAAACAAGGGCAGATGATATCTTACAAACCGACCATCGGATTGTCTTGATTCAACCACCAAAAGTTGCAACTTCCAAAGGAGGTTTAGATGAACCTACAACATAGTTCAGATCAGTAGATCTTCTGGTCCACGTAGGTCAAACTTCACTTCTGCAGTTGCATCTTCAATTTCAGCAGCTTCCTTCAAACTAGGGTAGCAGATATCTTGCAAACCGTCCGTCGGATTGACTTGATTCCACCACCAAAAGTTGCAGCTATCAGAGGAGGTTCAGATGTACCTATAGCGTAGTTCAGATGAGGAGATCTTATGGGCCATGTAGGTAAAACTTTACTTCTACAGTTGCTGCTTCAGTTTCAGTAGCTTCCATCTTCACATGTGTGAGGGAGAGACCCTTTTCTGTGCAGTAGAGAAGAGACTCTTTTTTGCGTAGTAGAGAGAGAGAGATGTGATGAGATGAGTGAGTGGAAATGAGGGAAAGTCCTCATGTATTTATACATAATGTTGGTGTTTGAATAGATGCGACTGTTGGGCTTCTGAGCCTACATGAGTTGTAGGTCAACTTGATAATAATTCCATAATCAAAATAAATTCATATCTCCATGAATACTTATCGGAATCGGATGATGTTTATATCAATCCTATGCTTCTTGATGAGAATAATTTGATAAAAATATTATCATCCATGAATAAGATGACCCACATGAAGTTTGGCCCTAGTTGCCAATTTTAAGACTCCTTCTCAACTAGGGAGAACTTCATCTGCAATCTGTCTGTCAGTCGCTACTATTCATCCATCAAATGCACTACCCTATACAACTTGACCCTTGCCATGCTCTACTCTATTCTACCTATTCTTATTTGTCTTGTTCTGCCCTATACTAATTTGTATTGTTCTGCTATGTTCTACTCTACTTTTTTCTGAATTATAAATAAGAATAAATGATCAAGGATGTATCATACTGACTCAAAGTGAGTATCAGAGTATGTACCACTGGTCCCAAACCAGTCTCAACCAACCCGAAGTTAGTTTCATAGTGAGTACAACTCCACTAGTCCTAGACTAGTATCATCCTCCACTGACTCAAAGTCAATCTCAGAGTGCGTACCACTTGTCCCAGACCAGTCTCAACCAACCCGAAGTCAGCTTCATAGTAGGTACCACTCCTACCACTAGTCCCTGACCAGTATCGCAGTCTCAAAGAGTGTACCACTGGTCCCAGACCAGTCTCAACCGACCTGAAGTCAGTGCCATAATATGTACCACTCTCACCGGTCCCATACTAGTACTGCATTGACACAAAGTCAGTCTCAGTGTATGTACCACTAGTCGTAGACCAGTCTCAACTGACCCAAAGTCAGCATCATAGTATGGTACAACTCCTACCACTGGTCCCAGACCAGTATCATTGATCCCAAATCAATGGAGGTCATCCTAGCATAGGGAGGATGGTAGATATGGCGATGCGTCCATCGGTACTACTATGGTCCCTAACTTCATTTCCCTACTCATTGATTAGATGAGAGGTACTTTCCATGAGTCCCACACTGCATGGGTAAGATGCCTTGACAGGAGAACTAGTCAATCCTGTCCTCACAGGAGAACACATCAATCTTGCTACAATCGCCATGGAGAACACATCAATCCAAGTCTCATAGGAGAACACATCAATTCTGCTACAATTTCCATGGAGAACACATCAATATAGGCCTCATAGGAGAACACATCAATCCAGGCCTCATAGGAGAACACATCAATCCTGCTACAATAACCATGGAGAACACATCAATCTAGGCCTCATAGGAGAACACATCATTCCTGTTACAATCGCCATGGAGAACACATCAATCCAGGCCTCACAGTAGAGCACATCAATCCTGCTACAATCTCCATGGAGAACACATCAATCCAGACCTCACAGGATAACTAATCATCTTGCTACACAGGAGAGCAAATCATCTTGTTCCACAAGAGAGTGAATCATCTTGTCCCACAAGAGAGTAAATCATCTTGTTCCAGTGTGCACCACCGGGGAGGGTGAGTCACCTTGTGGTCGTATGTTGCTCCAGTAAGAACCGCAAGCCCTCAGAGCTCCCAGAGCTCAATGTTTGCAACATGCAGGAGCCTTGTACAAGGGTTTCTTCATGACTCCAAGTCGTTTGGGAAAATCACAGATTAGATCTTTTCTCGGGGCTTTGATAAGGTGTATCGGCCTGCACATCATCTAAATGTGATGGAGCCTCCTTTCTCATTGACTTACCATATCCCAAATGATGTATATTACTAGAGAAATCAATGAATATGGGATTCCTTAATAATTTAATCCCACCTCTGGTTGTTACAGAGAATCACAGTGGTATGTGCTCAAATAGCTCACTGAAGAGCTTCCCCAACTAGGTAGCTTCATACAAGATCATAATCATAGATATGTATCCAGTCTCGACGATGCTTATGGCAACCGACTTCTGCTTCCTACTCATCCATTATATCGAAGCAGAATCCAAAGAGAAACAACACTAAAAAGTGCTCCAATTATCCTCCACACTACTTGCCTAATCAACATTCGAATAATCATGTAGTTTCATATTTCTGGTAGTGTATCTCAATCCATGAGAGATTGTGTCCTCAAGACATCTTAGAAGATTCTTGACACCAATCTAGTGAGGCTCAACCAAATATGAGCTCACAATGCTAACTGCAAACATATGTTCGGATGAAGGTTCACCAAGAACATCAACGCGAATGAGTTTTTGAGACTCAGAGGAATTTCCCAAATCTGGTCCAACATCACTACCATATAACTTCTAAAAGTTAAGATCCTCGAGGCAGTCACAGGCTTATAGTCCACCATACCAAATCTTTCCAGAATCTTCACCACATATTTTCCTCTGCCACACTTCCAGTCCTTGGTCCTTCATTTCAAATTCAGAAGCCAACTCCCTCTTACATTTGTGAATGAGAGGGTCTACACCTATTAGAAAGAGGTCATCCACATACAGTACTAGTATGAGAGGTTTGTCATCTTCAACCTTAAAGTAAAGGTTAGGATCGGCTTCACTCCTAGTGAATCCCAGCTTCATCAAGTAGCTATCGATCCTCTCATACCATGCTCGAGGTGCTTGCTTCAGCCCATAGAGAGCCTTCTTCAACCTACATACATGATATTTTCCATCATAAATCTCAAATTCTTCGGGTTGCTCCACGTAGACCTCTTCTTTGATCGAACTGTGCAAGAATGTGGTCTTGACATCCATCTAATGTAGGTTCCATCCTTCTGAAGCCGCAAGGGCTATGATCGAGTGGATGGTCGTATATCTGGAAACAAATACAAATATCACATCATAGTCTATACTTCCTTCTGGAAGAAACCACAAGCAACAAAACGAGCCTTATACTTTTCTATACTTCCATCTTCTGCATGCTATATCTTGTAAAGCCATTTAGAAGGGACAATTGTCATGTCTTGGGGTCTGGGAACTACTTCCCAGACATCATTCTCCATAATAGACTCATATTCTTTGTTCATAGCATCCTTCCATACTTGATGCTTGAAGACATCTAAGAATGATGAAGGCTCATTTTGTATGATCGTGCTCATGATGGTTAGGTATCCATGATACCTGTTAGGTTTTGGGGTGCAACATGTCTTTCAGCATCATCAAGTATCCCCCTAAGCCATGAAGGCCTCTTCCTTGAAAAGGAAGGCTCAAGTGGATAAATAGGATCCATGGGTTCCTCCACATCAGGCATTGTTACATCATCTACCCATAGAGATAACTTCCACAACCATACAGTTCTTCCTTTCTGCCACACCATTATGCTCAAGAGTATGTGGTGCATTAGTCTCCCTCTTAATGCCAGCCTCAGATATGCCTGAGTGATCCAATTGTAATATATCAGAGGTCTTGCTTTGGCTTGCGAGGAACGGTCCCCTTTTGAGCTTTCCTTCGACACATCCTGGACATACACCTTCTTTCTCTACTCAGAGCTTGGGCATCCCTATCACCATTTGTCTTACACCGAGTAGAGCTTTATAATGAAGGTGGGCAAACCTCTAATGCCAAAGTTCAGACAGAAGAGATGTGTCATAAAACACGACACCTAGCAAAATTCCATCGACCTGATATAATGAATCAACATGAAACCCAAGAGTAAAGGCATCTTTAACATTATTTTTCCATATGCATACCTTGCCATTGTTGAAGGTTACCTTGTACCTTTTGTCTTCCATTGTCAAGATGGACACCAGGTTCTTGAGGTCAAGTGCATTTAATACATCTTGGAATTTCTAGCCTTCTTGAATGTATGTCCTCTTCCTTGATTCCTAGATCTCCTCTTACCTTCGCTATTAAATTTGTCATTCCTTTGATTTCCATTAGAGGGATTTTGATCATCGTCTCAATGTGAGTCTTTTCTCTCAGGGCACTCCCTTGCATAGTTACCTACTTTATTGCAGACGTAACATCGTCCCTTTCTTCCACCCTTAGGTCAATCCTTTCCTTTTAATTTAGTCCTGGAATTATTTCTTTTCTTAGCATGAGAAGAAAAGGAAGGAAGAGGACCTTTAGGCATGGGCATTTCTTACTCTTCTACCCTTATTTCTTCTTGAATGCATCTGGGCATTAACTCCTCGAAACTAGGAATTACATTATTGTTCAGAAGAGTAGTCCTAAACACGTACCATTTTGATGGTAATCCTTCAAGAGTCATGAGTGCCATTTCCCTGTTAGTAATAGCCTCCCCAATAGATAGGAGATGATTCTTGATTACAGTGATTGTTAAGCAGTATGCTTGCATACTCTCATCTTTACCCTTCTTGCTTTCATTCAGCTTATTTCTAAGAAACAAAACTTGATTTGCATCATTAACTTTAAATAAACTCACCAGTCTATCATAGATTTCCTTGGAGGTGTCCAGTTCAGAGATGTAGGCCACCAAGTGCTTGTTAATAGAGTCCCGGATGATCTTCTTCGTTTTTCCATTTGTTCCAGGTAGCAACAGATTCATTTGATGGAGGTTCAACAATATTGCCTCTTACATGGTCCAGCACTCCTTGATCTTCTAGGGTTATATCGACAGATATCTTCCATCCGTCATAGTCAGCTTTCTCATGGAGCTTGTCTTCGGCAGGAAAGAGTGTTGAGGACACCATAGTTCTTTTAGGATAGCCTTGCCAATCTTCTCTTTGGTGATTTCCCTTGCTATTTCTTGGGCTTTGTCTTCACCTCAACTCTAATACAATGTTAAGTTATGGTATGTTCTATGCTTATAACAATTTACTTTTTTTCTTATTATATTCCACATATTAGCAATCACATGTACATAAAGTAAAGTGTAGATAGAACATTAAATGATCGACAGAAAACAAGCCAAGACAAGAGACACAAGATGTGGCAGCTAGCTAGTGACAAACCCCACAATGTGTGGGGAAACCCTTTGATCAAATATTCTTTTATCTTCAATAATTCAGCAGAGAGAAATAGTACAATAAATATGATTTATATCAGTAGTAGCAAACCCTAGATCAGCAACATCAGCATTAGCGGCTTCATCATCAAAACTAGGGTAGATGATATCTCATAGACTGACTGGTGGATCAACTTGATTCCACCACCAAAGGTTGTGGCTTACATAGGAGGTTCAGATGAACCTATAGCACAGTTCAAATGAGGAGATATTCTGTTCCATGCAAGTCAAACTTCATTTCTACAGTTGTAGCTTCAGTTTCAACAGCTTCCTTCAAACTAGGGCAGTCGATATCTTGTAAACCGTCTGTCGGATTGACTTGATTCCACCACCAAAAGCTGTGGATTTTAGAGGAGGTACAAATTAACCTATAGCGCAGTTCAAATGAAGAGATATTCTAGTCAATACAGGTCAAACTTTACTTCTGCAATTGCAGTTTCCAGCTTCACGTGTGAGGGGGAGACCCTTTTCTGCGCAGTAGAGAAGAGACTCTTTTCTGCGCAGTAGAGAGAGAGAGAGATGTGATGAGATGAGTGAGTCCAAATGAGGAAAATTACTCTTGTATTTATATACAATGTTGGTGTTTGAATAGATGCGATTGTTGGGCTTTTGAGCCTACATGAGTTGTAGGTTGGCTTGATAATAATTCCATAATTAAAATAAATTCATATCTCCATGAATACTTATCAGAATCGGATGATATTTATATCAATCCTACACCTCTTGATGAGAGGAATCTAATAAAAATATTATCAGCCATGAATAAGATGACACACATGAAGTTTGGCCCTAGTTTCCAATTTTAATAAAACTCCTATTGTGTCCCTCTTCATGAACAAAACAATTCCATTTTGCACCATTTCCCCAAAATCTTTCGTTTTTCCTAGTTTACGAGACCGACATTAATGACCTTTATCCTCTTCGCACTGATATGCAAGGATTAACATTGTCCCAAGTGTCAACCAGAGTGATGGAGTTTTGTTTTAGTCGCGCCGATCCTCTTTTGGAAAGTTTTTTAAATAAGGAGCTGAAGCTTACAGCTCTAGAAGCTTCATAATGGAAGTCTGGTAAATGGTTGGGCCAGATGGAGTCGAGGATGTTAATTTGGGTTCCCTTCCCCTATAAGGATGGAACTACCTCAAGAGATAAGACCTTCTCCCATGAGAAGAGGAACCATCTCCCATCCATTCATGCTATATAAACCTCCATTTTTTCCAAGCACAAGCTAGTGTTGAAGTGTTAATGTTGGTGTGCTAGTGCTAAGTAAGTTTGGAGTAAACAACAAGCTATTCATAGTTGTAGATCTTTAGTTGTGTGTGGGGGAGAAGTGGGAATTTGGTTTAGTGTGAAACCTAAAGGGCAGAACCTTAAAACTATCATTTTTGAGGCCATCATGGAAATGCTAATGAAAGTGTGTGGGACCCTGGTTTTGTTGGAGGAGAATGACAACATTAAGACAATGGTTGGAATATCTTCTTGATTCAATATATATGAAACTATCAATTGATTTCCTACATAATGTGTCATCTCACATGTTTATAGCTTAATTTTTCTTGACTTTTTAAGTAGGTTGAATTACAATTTTTCTATTATGACGGTTGTTGTTTGCTGTTGTTTACATATCTCAGGTGTTCGAAGAAGGAAACGATAGATAGTTGGAGCAAGAAAGCAAGGTCATCACTAAACAAGATAAGCATACTAAGAGATAGGCCCTATAATTAGTTCTAACCTTAGGAAATATTCCATTGAATGTATTAGTTATGGCTAGACCCATTATCGGGCTAAAGGAATTGTTTGTGTCCAGACTCATAATTTTACTTCACCAAAAATTGGGGACTCTATTAGGGAAACAGTCCTTCTGTTTGTTTGCTTGGAATTTCATTATTCTGTGTGAACTTTTCTAGTTTCACCATTTCCCTTTAGTTTGTTTGTTTTCCTTTGCTTACTAGTCTAGGTTTTAAATTCGTAGTAGCAAGTTTGGTCCCCACTTTTGAAATTTTTTATTTTTTTCTTAGCATCCTCACTTAGCGCACTTAATTTGCTGACAATCACATTGATCGACATGATATGCTAAGAAACAGCCATGCCGACCCCCTTCTGGCACTTGTTGTCAGTTAGGCAGTCTCGCCGATGCCTGTAAGTGAAGATTAGGGTTTACCCAAAATCTTGAACAATGTGTTTTGCTCTCATGATTTCGATCCTGTAAGATTCTTAGACTGCCATCTCCCTGACTAGAAAGTTTCTTTTCATTTGGTTTGTTTTCTTGTTGATTTATCATATTTTTGCTTGATTTCTTAGGTCATTGGATGGTTAGTGGAACTAAGACATCTAGGTTGTCATCCATTTAGCTGATTGTGAGCTCAGTAAGTTAAGTTGTTGGTACGTTTACTCCTTCCATTTTGTTTATGGTCCTTCTACGACTTTGACCTCCATTACACAAGTTCGAAAAGTTTTCTTTTACTTGTCTAAATGTTTCTTTTCCGACATGGATCACATTTCCTATCTTGTTTTTGGTAAAGTCCTTCTTTCATTAGTTTGAAAGAGATTCTCTTTTCATGTGTTTCATTTTCTTGATAATTGATTGTCTCGAAAACTTTTTCATTGAAGTGTTTTATGAGAAATTCATTTTGTCATTTCCTGAAAAGTATAAAATTCTACTTTGTTGCATCAGTATGTTACGGTAGTTAGCATCATTGAAGACTAGGATTGCATTGGCATTTGAAAATAAAAATAATTCCCTTTTCCTTTGAAAGGACTGTTAGAATGTAATTGTCAGGAAATTAGGAATTGGAATGTATTTTTTATTTGTTTCTTTTCAAGAAAAGGGAAGTAGTGAAAAATCATTTTGATTTCAGTTGCTTAGTTGTTTGGATTTGATTGTGTGTTTTCTACCCTCTCTAGTGTAGACAATTCATTGAATTGAAAGGGTCTTGACTCATTTAGCTACATTTAGGGTCTTTAAAATCACATCACTAAGGCATGAAAACTGAGACATTTTTATAGCTCCAAATCTCACTCTTGAGGTTTGTGAAGCTGTACTCATGGCCTAGGGCAACTCCTCCTTCCAGACCTGGTCCCAAATTTAAAAAAGCAGTGCTTTTTCCCTATACGCGGCATTTCCCTGAGCTAAACGCGTGTATACGCGGGTCTGTGTATACCGAACCCATGTATATGTATAAAAACACTTAAAAAAAATAAATCTCCTTAATTTCGGGCGGAGATCACGGGTTTTACCTATTGATCACCTGTTAGTGCCCGTGGCCCAACTGTTCCCAATGAATTCCCAACTAAAAAACTACTTTGGGAGAAGTATAAAAAGGCTTCTATGGGAAGGCCAAAGGGAGGAGATAAGAGAGAGAAAGATTGCTATGCTGAGATTTCCCTGACCAGGTCTGAAGATCCTTGTGCCTTATGCACTTCCCCCATTCTACATGAAACTCTTGTTTCCTTGTGTGTGTTGATGATTTCATACTAGTTGAGAGATCATGGAGTAAGTCATGGAAGGATTTTGTTAAAGGCTTGAGACTGGAAGAATCCGGGAGACGGTTCTACTTGGAGCCTGCGAAAGGACGACTCAGGTGAAATTTTTCCTTTCCTGTACTTTATTTGTCTATAAGAAAAGAAACACATGTCTTTGTTCCTGATATAAATCTTCTTCATGTTATGATGTTCATGTTATGATTCATATGTGATCGATTGTTTAATTGCATAACTAACTACATTTCCTTATAATATGAAGATGGTTTCTTTATGGCGTTTATTCCATATACTGCTGCACTTTATTGAATTGTTTGTTTTGCAGGTCAACGAAGCAAAGGAACTCCAAGAAGGGTTTGGACCCTGGGAGGCTCTTCTCAAATGTAGGACCTCAGGTACGCCCCCTATCATAGAGTTTGCTTATAGTAGCATTGTGATTGCATGGAATGTGTGTTTATTTGCATATATAACCTTCAGTCTGCTAGGGTATTCACCCAAGACCCTAGGGGAGTTTATCCCAAAACAAAATTGGCAACTCCGTTGGGGAAAACACTATTGTTGTTCCTAGTTTGGTTGTATTCAAGCCAATCAGGGTTGATCTGTCTATTTATCTTCTGTTACTGTGTAGTCAGTGCCTAAATTGTGAGGTTTGATCAGTTTTTTCCAGACTTTTTTTTTGTTTTTCTTGGAATCTTTTTTATACGCTAGTTTCTCTGTTTACAGAAGCATATATATGCATCTTTGCTTAACTGAACCTGCGTATACGCGAGTTTCCTTAAGCCTTGTCACGTATACACAGATCTATGTGCAAACACAGTCGTGTATATCTTTAATTTTCAAGATTTTTGAAATCTTTTTGTTTCTGGAAGATTATATGCTGGTCTGATTCAGTTTGGAACAATCACTGTTCTATCACAGTCTTTAGTTTTACAGCAAGTGTCTTGTTTCGATTTCTCTCTGATTGTGAAAAGGTTGGTCTTGTTCGTTTCTTGCAACCGTCATTTATTTATTATTATTTTTTTTCTTTCTTAAGCACACAAGGTTTCTTGCAAGGAATCTTGGCTGCTCTGTGTATTCAGGGCAGAAAGATTGATTTCAATCTTTGTGTCGAGTTTTGTTTTAATGACTTTTTGGTTTGCATGTTTGAACTAGTTTTATGACCATTTTCTTTTCTTGCTTTCTGAAAGTTGTTTGTTACGCTTTCTTGAAAGTTGTCTTTTCAATATTTTGGTTTGCTTTGCCAAGCTCATCTTGCTGCTTGTTGATTGTTGAAAGCATTTCAAAGCACCCTTTTTTATTGAGTTCCCACTTGTTTTGTGTCGTAAGCTCGCAAAGTGCTTCATTGCCTATTTTGTTTTTCGGTCATCAAGTTTCAGTCTTGTTAGAGCATGTTTGAAAAGTCGTTTTTGAGTTGCTTTTGAAGGAAACTTCTTGAAACTTTATTTTGCTTTCTTGAACTTTGTTTTGATTGAGTTTTCCTTTTTGTTGAGTGAAAGGGACTATTTGTTTGTCTTCATCTTGCTTTTAGTGCTTAGACAAAATAAGCAACAAAAACTTATGTTCCATCTAAACATTTAAGTGGCAAATCTAAAATCGATAAACAAGCAACTTTCATCTTTTGATTTAAGAGTATTTTTTATTCTTGCATCGGCATGTATTTATTGCATTAGGATTAGTTTGTGCATCTTTCTAGGCATTTATAGTTTTGTTAGCTTTTGTGAGTGTGAAGTTTGAAAAGGAAAAAAATCGTACTTTTATTTGAAGTTCCTCTGAACCCTATAGAAATTGTTTTTCATCGAAAAATGAAAAACAAGTGCATGTGCATGTAGTTTGGTTTTATTCATTTCTTTGGTATCATAACACCACCAGTTTCACTTCCGTCATCCCTTGACTTAAATAACAACCCATTAAAATCAAGCGCTAATTTAAAATATACTAGAACTTTATATTTGTTGAGTTAGATACATCAACAAGTTTTAGGATATTTTAGGGCCTTGGATTAGGTGTGTGGAGAGTTAACTCTCCAAGGCCATTTTAAACTGTCAAACATAGGAGTCTGAATAGTGAGTGAAAATCCAATGGCATTAGGAGGACCAAGAAAGCTCCGGATCTGGGAGTTAAGCACGAGGGTCTGTAAAGACAAGGAAGAGAGATACCCCGTCTTCTACTTGTTCGAACTTACCTCACGAATATTCCGCTTGGCTTCTGATACGAGTTGGTAACCTTAGTTGCTACTCCTTGGGATCTACACAGGTGGCTGTGGAGGGGAATCCCGTGGCACCTGAGGTTGACGTTGTATCACTCTCAACGGTACTATTTTAGGGCACCCTTGCGAAGCTTGGGGCTTGCACCAGCATAGGCTGTTGTTAGGAGGTCAATGTAACTTCCTTTGTTACCTTCGCTGATAGGACTGGGCCGTCATTATACCAGACTATCTTCGGAAGGCCCCTTACTTCACTTTCTTGTATTTTGGTGTCCGGTCCTAATCACTCGGAGTGGAAATACTTGGAAGTTGTTTGACTGGCTGATATCTTTAGGGACTTTATAGTGTGTGCTCTATTCTCCTAGTTGGCCTAGCTTTCAATTTTTTGAGTCTTTAGTTAGATCTTAACAAAAAATTCAAAGTGGCTAACCGATCGCCTAGACGGTCTTGAAGATTTCATGGTCTTTCACCACCAAGTTTAGAGCCTTCACCTAGAAGGTGCAGAGGTAATACTGCCGGTGGGTTTCTTCCCGTGGCAGTTGACGCATCGGGGATTGATCCTCCCCTCGGGGCATCAGTGCTCAAGATAGACCTGGTACTTCCACAGGACAAGAGAGAAATACTCCAGTACTTTCTCAAGTTCTCTTTCAGATGCAAGATAACGTAGAGGTAGAAGAACTCTCAGAGTCATTAACAGTTCTGAATTCTCCCCTACCTCCTAGTCATCCGAAAGTATTACAATACGTTGGGTCTCCAATGCATCGACCATCAAGTCCAGGTCACATAACGCACTTACCATCGATGACCACTACTGGAAGCATGGCTTCTATTACAAGTGCTACGATTGTGCAGACTCCAATATCTGTACAAGGGGGAGGAACTATTTCCATCCCTTCCGCTTCTTTATTTGGGTCTTTCGCTAGCACATATTTAGTTGGGACTACCTCTATTCCTTCTAGGAGTGGAAACTCCCAAACCAATGCTTTTAGTTCTAGATTTTTCCCATTTGGCACCCATTCACAGGGTATTCCGTCATTTTCATTTAGTGCCACCACATCCATGATGGGTGGATCGGCTTCATTCTAGGGTTTTCCTTTTGGAAGTGGTCATATACCACATTCCAACCCGACAATTGGATCTATGCCTTTCTCTTCTTTAGGACAAGGTAGCAATCCTTTTCAAGGTTGGGCTAACCATGCGGTTAGTAGTATGGGAACTGGGAATTCGTTTCTCGGCCAACAAGGGAATAGGCCGTACTCCACGATTAGTTAATTTTGAAGTATTCCTCCCCTAGCCTCTGCTTGGGATCCTTATCAGGGGTTGTCTACTCCTTATAATCCTTTAGGAGGAAGCTTCGCCGGTTATGGAGGTTTTGCGACCAGAGTTGGTCAAACTCCAAGTTATACTGGATCACAAGGCATGCCTTTTGGTTCAGCTGGTTCTGTAGGTTACTTCAGGCAGCCTGGTGCCTTCGAAAATCCAGGCCAATCTTTTCAGAACTTTGGGAGTTCCGCCTAGTCTGGGTGCAACTATTAAGGTCCTCCTAGGCTTCCGTTTCTGGCAACTTTGAACTTGCCAGACCTCACAAAGTTAACAAACGATCCAATCAAATATAATCTGGCCTGGCCTCCGGTCCCAACCAAACTCCCTTCAGACATTCCAAAATTCGAAGGGAAGAGCGGTGAGGACCCGGGCGACCATGTGACCACATTCCATTTGTGGTGCTCATCGAACTCCCTTATTGATGATTCAGTTAGGTTGAGACTTTTTTTCAGCGCACCTTGACTGGTAATGTGGCCAAATGGTATATAGAGTTGTCACGGGGTAGCTTTACATCTTTTGCCGACTTAGCTAATATTTTCTTAAATCATTTCCAGTTGCCCGTCCGTTATGATGCCAGAACTGAATTTCTGGCCAATTTTCATCAGGACACAACAACTCACATTTCTGACCATATTCAGGAATGAAGACGGAGAAAGAGGCTCATTAAAGCCGAAATCCCTCCATAGTACCGTCTCGAATGGTTTTTGAAATCTTTACAACCTGAGATCTCTAAGGATGTCTCAATGTCTAGAGTTTACTCCAAGGAGCAAGCTATTTTTAGGGCCCAACAATTAGAATTGATCTACTCTCAGTCTGGGATCCTACAAAAATACTTGCTAGATGCTCCTGGGTCAAAGGTTGACATAGCCAAGTTGTATCCAAGTCCCCATGGGGATGGTATCGTTGGATCGGTAGACACGAATGCGGTGAACTTGTTGAGCCAATTGTAGCATTTGTCATTGCAAACCGCTTCAAACAACCAAGTCACATCGTCTACTACTTCGTCTTCCAAACCCTCTTCCATTAATGTCGTCCAATCTGATAACCCCAAAGGAAATCAAAATTCCAATGGGAAAAAGAAAGGATGAGGTAAGAAAAAGAATCAGGATGGGAAGGCTGACACAAATAGATCCGACAATAATGCTAGTGGGGGTAGAAATGAGTCTAAAAAGAAAGTCAAGTTTCCATGCAAGTTGTGTAGTGCAGACCATTTAACTCATCTCTGCCCGAAGATTCAGGATGCTTAGCGCTTGTTAGGGCAGCAAGGGGCTTCTAGTTCTCAAGCTATGTTAACTAACCCTTTTCCCCAAGGGTATCAATTTCTTGCTGGCGTGAGTTCAAATCCTCGTACCTCCTCAGGGGGTAGCCAAGAAGGGGAAAAATCATCGAACATTTTCATGATGGGTTCTAATGTACATGTGGCTACTCGATCACGTGATTACGGTGAAGCCGAAACTTCCAAGGACAAAACTGCTCCCGGAAATACCGCCCTTCATATTGAGCGATCCCCTGTTGAGACTATACCACGGATACCGAAAGGTTCCGCTAAACGCGGGACTATCAATCCTAACACTAGGGCTGCCCAGAATTATTCCATTGTGGAGGATCTGGCCCAGAGTCCATGTGCTATGTCCGCTTTAGAGGTTCTCCAGTCGTGTCCGGCTCAGCGAAGTGCTTTACTCTGGACAATTGGGGCAGTTGATCCAACCAACTCTTTAGTGCTCACTTTTGACATGTTAAATGTCAAAAAGCAACTCCCTCATCACATGGCTTTCCAGATAAAGTCTACATACCAAAATATTAATATTTTTTGCACCGTTATTGATGAGGGAGCTTCCACGTGCATCATGTCGATGTCTTGCTGGAAGGCCATTGGATCTCCTTCGGTTGTTCCTTCACCTACCCTTCTAACTACGTTTGATGGGAATTCTAACAAACCACATGGGATTATCTCGGCCTTTCCTATATGTGTTGGAGGAAAGGTCGTCAATGTTGAAGTAGAGGTCATAGATGCTAACCTAGACTATAATCTCCTCCTAGGAAGGAATTGGGTATACGAGATGGATGTCGTTGTTTCGACTCTATTTCGTGTCATCTGCTTTCCTCATGAAGGGAAAATCGTTAAGGTTGATCAGTTGGATTATTGTCTAGTTGATCCTCAAGCAACTTCTGACTCTATTGTCCCCTTAGTGGATAACCCTCGCCCGCCTACAGAGAATCTAGGAGTTGGGATGTATTCCTCATTGATGGGTACCTTTGAGTTTCCCTCTCCTATCGCTCGAATCAATGTCGTTTCATCATCCAAGGAGTCTCCTCGAGAAGGGTTCTTTTGAAATCATTATTTTTTAGACCCTTGGACCTTGCCTTCACCTATGACTACATTAGCCGAAGGACTAGTAAATGGAATGGCATCCTCTATGTTTGCGGTTGAGCTTAGATATCAGTCTATCGTTAACTCGCAGACGACCACTCTGCTCCTTCTCCCAGAGAGGAGTTTGAGGGTTATGTGGCCCCGACTTGGGCTTCTGATTCCACCTCTGCCTTGGACTACTTAGATACGGTTTTACCTTCTGAAGAAGCAATCCTTGAAGTGATGATGGGTGTAGATCGACCTTGGGAAGACTTACACCATCGTTCATATTTCCTTCCTCCATTGCAAGAAGTGGAAGCTAGGTTCTCCAAGCTATTCACTAGTGATGTTTGTAAGATATCGAATCCTTTGGCTCCAGCACACTTTCGTGCCGAAGGTAATATGTCGGTGATCTCATAAACGATATCTATAAAAATCTCTAGGGACCCTAACGTGATTGAGAATCTCTTCATTGGAATTGAATGTGTGCAAATTTACATTGACCTTTTCAAGGAATTTTGAGATGTATTTGCTTGGTCTTATGAGGAAATGCTTGGCATTGATCCTTCTATAGTTCAGTATGAGATCAAGATGTATGAAAACGCTAAGCCAGTTCGTCAAAGACTTTGACCGGTTAATCCTAGGAAAGCGACAACCATTAAATCCGAAGTAGAGAAGCTGCTCAAGGCGGGTTTTATATACCTTGTTCCTCTTATCGATTGGGTTTCTAATCCAGTCCCTGTAGATAAAAAGCAAGGAACAATCCGAGTATGCATCGAATTTAGGGACTTAAACAAAGCTTGTCCGAAAGATAATTACCCCACGACATTCATTGATCAGATTATTGACGAGTGTGCGGGTAATGAGATTTTTTCCTTCATGGCCGGTTTTTCTGGTTATAATAAAATTTCTATCCGTCCTGAAGATCAACATAAGACGACTTTTATATGTCCCTGGGGTACCTTTTCATACAGAAAGATGTCGTTTGGTCTCAAAAATGCTGGAGCCACTTTCCAGCAGGCTATGTCATATGCTTTCCACGACATCAAACATATCATCGAAGCATACTTGGACGATCTCACTGCTCGTTCTTGAAAAAGAACTGATCATCCCAGTCACCTTCGAATGGTTTTTGAGCGATGTTGTTTTTATAAAATCCGGTTGAATCCCAACAAGTGCGTTTTCGCGGTTACGTTCGGTCGGTTGTTAGGGTTCATCGTGTCAAATGAGGGGATTAGAGTTGATCCCTTCAAGGTAGAGGCAATAGTCCAGTTTCCTCCCCCGTCCTCCATTCGACAACTTCAAAGTCTTCAAGGGAATGCTAATTTCTTAAG
The DNA here is from genome assembly GCA_000404065.3 of Pinus taeda. Lineage (NCBI taxonomy): Eukaryota > Viridiplantae > Streptophyta > Pinopsida > Pinales > Pinaceae > Pinus > Pinus taeda. Next base: position 67,777 of record APFE030911116.1, on the reverse strand, counting down.
ATGTTTTATAGCGAACTATGCCGAGATCACTAAAGGGTTTATGCATTTTCTCTGCAAAGGGGTTCCATTAGTGTGGGACGACTTTGCGCAACGGTCGTTTGATGCTTTGAAAAAGGCATTAGTCTCTGCCCCACTTTTGAGTCCACCGGATTATGGTAGGGAATTCCTTTTATATCTCGCTGCAGCAGAATCAACCATTGGTATGGTTCTCGTTCAGGAAGACGATGCTCTCACAGAGCATGTGATTTATTACTTGAGCCGAGGCTTGATAGGTCCTGAACTTCGTTATTCTCTGGTTGAGAAGTTGGCCTTGGCAGCTGTCCATGCTATCCAATGGCTCCGTCATTATATTCTTCTACGCAAAACTTTTATCTTGGCAGTAGTCAATCCGTTTCAGTTTGTCCTCAGTAGGCGAGTGATTGGGGGCAAATATAATCGATGGATTGTCATTCTACAAGAATTTGATCTTGAGTTCTTGTCCGCCAAGTCCAAGAAATCTATGGTTTTTGCTGAGCTGATTTCCGAGCTGCCTTGTGGATAGGTACTATTTACGAAGAAAGTTTTCCCGACGAACACTTATTCCTCATCTCTTCACTCAACCCTTGGTATGGAGATATCATTGTTTATCTCCAGACTTTGAAGTTTCCCTCTACTTTCTCTAAGGATGAACGTCGCAAATTATGTCACCTCGCTAAAAATTACGTCACCATTGGTGATACATTATATCATCGAGGGGTTGATTCAATCCTTCGGTGCTATTTAACCTTAGAGGAGGCAGAGTCTGTGCTAAATGATTGCCACAACGGAGCTTGTGGTGGTCATCTATCAGAGCTTGCTACAGCTCAGTGTATCTTGCATGCCGGCTATTTTTGGCCTTCGCTCTTCAAAGATTGTGTTGAAGCAGTCAAACACTGTCACTCGTGCCAAGTTTATACACGGAAGATGCGCGCACATCCAGCTCCTCCTTTTCCCGTTGTCACTGTCGGTCCCTTTACTAAGTGGGGTATTGATTTTACGACTTGTCATCCGCCTTCAGCAGCGAATCACAAGTATATTATCGTGGTCGTAGACTACTTCACGAAGTGGGCCGAGGCCATGCCCACTTATAAAAACGATAGTGAGACAATGGCTTTGTTCCTTTTTAATCAGATTATCTCAAGGTTCGGTATCCCAAGATAGATTGTCACTGACCATGGCAGTCATTTCCAGAATCAACTAATGTCTGAATTGGCTCTCAAACTAGGTTTTGGGCAGGAACATTTGTCTCCTTATTATCCTCAGGCCAATGGACAGGTCGAGGCAGTAAACAAAACTCTTAAGACGATCCTGCAAAGGACAATTGATAAAAATAGATCCAATTGGCATCTTATGTTGTATCTGGCTCTATAGGCATACCGAACCTCCGTCAAGAATGCTACAGGTTTTACACCTTTTCAGTTAGTTTATGGGTTGGAATCCATCTTTCCTGTCGAATGTGAAATTCCATCTCTCAAGTTAGCTATTGAGCTCCTTCTAGAGACCTCTCATCTCGAAGATTGCCTCCTTCACTTGGAGCATCTCGATGCGCAGTGTCGAGATGCAGCCACAGTAAATGCGGCTCATAAGAAAATGGTTAAAACCCAGTATGATAAAGTTGTCCGTCCTCGTGTCTTTTCTGAAGGTGACCTTGTCTTGGTCTATGACCAAGATAAGGAGACCTTTGGGGCACGCAAATTCAAACCTATGTGGTACGGTCCCTTCATAATTAAACGAGTTTTAACAAAAGGGTTGTATGAGTTAATCGATTTCGAAGGAAACAAATTGGCGGAACCCCGAAACAGGCTCTACCTTAAGAAGTACTTTGCTTAAGTAGCAGCTAGGCAATGGCTTCTTTGTACATTATGTATATTTGTACATATTTTGTTGAGAGTTTGTGATATCAACACTTTTTGGTTTGCTTTGGCAGGTGTTGATGGATGACTTGGTCTATTTTCGATTCGCCAATGGTGCTAGTCAGCACACTCAGAATCTCGCTTCCACAGCTTGGGTACTGTATTATCCAACTGGTCAATTGATGATATCAAGGGGAGTATGCATCGGTCCTGCTTAAAACAATATGGCTGAGTATACTGCCATCATTAATTTGATATCTGAGGCAATTTCTCATGAAATCGACTCGCTGGTAGTTTATCTTGATTCGCAATTGATAGTGTCACAATTAAATAACATTTGTTGGGTAAGGGATCCATGTTTATATCGCCAGTATTTAAGGGTGAGGTTGTTGCAAAGATCATTTACTTATATTTATTATTTGCATATTCCAAGATCTCATAATTGGTTAGCTAATTCTATCACTAATCAAGCATTAGACTGGCACATCAATCATTCATCACAATAAATTAAGCATCAAAAAGTCAAACTGTATATATATATCATAAAGCGTCTCGAGTGTACATAAGTCTGTTCAAAAAATATACAAAATTGGGACTCAAATTCCCATAATCATGTCCACTATGTCTAATTCCCCAGCGTAGGATGAGCGGCTAAGTAGGCAACTATTGCATTGGCTACACACCTAAAAGTGCGGACCCAGTCACGTGGCATGCCAACCACATGATGTTGCATCTCTATAGGAAGGTCCTCTATCGCCGCCATCGGCACTCGGTGGGTCAGGCTCACCAAATGCCGCTGAATTGTGTGTAGAGTTTTCTCCGTGGCTGCAACCACCTCTTCGGCCCCTTGGCCGCGACGCTTGTGCCGTGGGAACTCATCGGGTCGTACAGGCCCAATATCTTGAACGTGATCATTATATTAGTCATTTGAATCCTATCAAAAACATTTTCAAAGTTCATTATTATATTTGAAAAAAAAAAAAAAAAATGATAACATCAAAAATCACTTACTAATGTCGCCCCATGCTGCGGTCGGTGGTAATGCTAGATCGGGATCTCCTTGGAAATCCAACCCGACATAGGGGTAGTCATCAATGGAGATGATCTGCTGATCCCACCAGGAAAATAAGTCATCGTCAAAAGCAGTCCGTGGGACCTCCCCACCTCCCAGACGTTTCATCAGGTCATCCCACCTGCCCATTCGAGGATCTCGTGGGGCGCTGATTGAAACTGGTACTCTGGGACGAAGTGCAGGGACTCTCTCGAAGAAGAAAGAACACAAAATAGTCCCATAACTGAAGTTTTTGGTCTGTCCTCTCTTGATAGAAGTGAGTTGGCTTTTCATGCTAGCTAGAAGAGGAGTACACCAATCAAACACAGTGGTGAGATAGTCAACTACCACACTCATGTTTAGCCGTGATGCCTGATGCAGAGAAGCGGATCCGTTCACTCGAGCTATGATGAACAGGATTATCCTTAATGGTAGACTCGCCACATGTGTGATGGAAATCTGACTTTCAATTTTCTTCGGATGTCCCGGGAAATATATCTGTACGTAGTCCTCGATCGAGAGACTGCTCCGTGTTCTACCCCAAGAATGTACTACCTCTCCCCTTCGGGAAAGGCCCATGATGAAATAGATATCTTCCACTTCTATCTTGAGTGGCATCTGGTCGATCATAAAAGCATCCTCCTCGATGTTCCAATAATCAAGAAGCATCTCGAGCAGACGTGTGTTTGATTTCATATTTGGTAGTTTGAAGAACTTGAGCAAGCTGCATCCCAGTAATGCATCCAAAGCCTCAGGACTGTTCATAACTTCTTCATCTACTGCGGTATGCTATCTTTCTTGCCAGGTGATTTTCATCCTGAAAGAAAAATCAATTTGAACCGTTAGTTTTTATGTTTGAAATGTGCGCGGCGTATATGCGGGTCCCTTTACACATAGTCACGTGTAAGGCCCGCGTGTACGTGGGTTGCATATTACCAACCCATGTATACACCGCAGAGAAAGTTTTGGCAAAAAACTCAACGATAAAACATTAATCAGAACTTCTAAAGCTAATGACAATCAATTACAAGTTAAGAATGAGAGTTACCTGGAGATTTTGGAGGAATTTGAACAGTTGAATTTGGCGTATGAGAAGTTAGCTCCTTTTGCTCCAATTCTTTGCTCTCAAACTCAAATGGTGAAAATGGTGAGTCCAAAAACCTTTTTATAAGCTTTGAAAATGTCAAATTTTTTCAAAACTCGATTTTGTTTGGTCTCATGTAACTTTTAACTTGGGAGCTTGGAATGTCGACAATGGTTTGATTTTTAGGACATTTTGGACGTTTCCAATAGTTTCGAGATGGTTCCATGACTGCTGACCTGTCATGGCAGGTATCATTTTCTCACTGGCATGTAGGTTAGGGAAGCCATTTTTTCCGTTGCATTATGCATACTAGCCTCCATCTGTCGATACACTTGCCATAGGGTCGATCCCATCGTGTTATGGTTCGCAAACCCCAATTCTTTAAATCATGACACGATGGTAGAGCCATCTTTTACATGGGCATCCTAGTTAGCACCTCACTGACACTTGTTGCCCATGCTGCTCCGATTTGAGTAGGCTCGGGAGTCCTTTGTAGTCCCGCCATGACTTATACAATGAAGACTCATTCCTCTTTACTTCTTCGTTTTGTTCTAGCCTTATACCCTGGAGGCTCCTTTATGTTGAGTTGTACTATTGCATTCCATTTTGACTATCTGCACAATTTGGCCTTAAGCCGACTTCACTTGGACTCGTGTTTAAGCCAACTTTTGACCATGACGACTGCAAAACCAAACTTGCATACCTTTGACCTATGCAACTTGACACACCTTGACCCGTGGAAGGAACACACCTTTGAGTGTCTCTGGCCAGTTTTGCCTCCCTGCATTGAGCATAAGAATGTTCCAATCCCAGGAACTAGATCATCTACTTTGCTGACACTCGTTCTTTCCACTGTACTATAGCATTCTTTTCTTCTTTTTCCAGATTTAAAGAAAAAGACCAAAAAATTTATATATTCCAAAAAAGAGCGGGAACAGGATAGTATTTCCATTTATTGTTGGCAACTAGAGTCAGTCGTGTCACCCTTGAACAAAGCACTCGAAACAAAGTCTCCTCCGCTTGGGTGCGATTTAGTTTGACTTAGGTATGCCTTAAAATTGTTATTAAGTCAATTCTCCCCCGATTGGTTATCTCTTCCAATCATATGGAGGGTTCATTTGTGCCTCCTGCACAACGAGCTTATACAGAGTCATCATATGCTGCCACATAGTCACATTGAGTCATGCTTTTGTTCAAGAGAAGTTAGCCTGAGTCGGCCTCTCTGCGGTGTCTCTTGACTTATTTTTCAGTCGGCGATCCCTGCTTGTCAGTACTATGTCTATCATCACATCAGTTATATTGGTCCTTTACTTGTGCTGGTTTGAGAAGGTCTCCATTGACTTCTTGCTGGAGGGTCTTGTCCTTATCGACGACGACATCTTGCTTTGAGGACAGGCTTAGAGCTGCACCCTGGCCCTATTTTCATTATTGATAGGTCACCTTGTGCTCAGCGTCGATCAGTATCATGGGTCTTTGACTGAGTGGTTTCCCTTGTGTTCAACATCAGCTTACATTATCACACATTGGGATTCGTGCGGTACCTTGGTTTCCATTTGACCCTATTGGTGGATACCCCGCCTCTGTGTCAGCTTACATTATTGGTTGGTTCAGAGGGTTTCTGCCGTGCGCTAGCTACATCTTGTGTACGCCGGAAAACGTACCTCGGTTCGGTTACTACATCCTTCTTCGTCCGATTCCTTCCACATTATTGGCCTACGGGTTACACTCGCGCTAGATTGATGAAGGATGCCTTAATGCCTTCCTTCTAGCGGATCTTTCCCTATCGACTCCGAATCATTGCTCTGGGGCAAAGATCTAGAGTCCATTTGGCAGTACCTTGGGGTTTGCAGTCATTAGTGGCAGATCCTTCGCTATCGACAGTGGGAAACCATCATTGTCTCCTGATCGATAGATTCTTACAGGTGTTCGACTCCAGCTCATCTATTCACACTTGTTGGATTGTACTGGGTACCTTGACGCTCATTATCATTATCGGTGAGTAGTCTCGCGTTTGTTAACGATATACATCAATGACAGATAATCAAATGATTTCTCACATGGTCGACTTCAGATCATTTATTCCCATGCTGTAGAAATGTACCACGGTGGCTGGTGAAGACCTCAGGTTGTGTCAGCATTCGTTGGTTCACTTGATAGTTGCTCCTATTGCTGCTAGTAGATACCACTTCACCTTATATGTTGCAGTCATTCATGGCGACATTTTATATGCTGGCACCTAAGTTTGCAGTGTAGTACCATCTTATTCCATCATGTTCAGTTGGTACATTTGGGATCAATCTTTGATATTAGTGATCCGCTTCATCTTTCAGCATCATTGACATTCTTATATGTGACATTCAAACATGTACTTGTTCGATCATGATCAGATGATCCATTATGTATTTTTCAGTCATTTATACTTGTAGCTTGTACTTGACATGTGGACATGCTGTATTTTTTCTGAGCATGGGTATGCCCACCTCAGATAGTATTTCTTTCTGATCTCCTTTTGTGGCTTGGCAGGCTGAATTCTGGTGTAGTCCTTCTCAGTTTTCGACAGATTTCCTTTCCATGAACTTGCTTAATACATTTCGGCCAACATGTACCCCTTCTGACCTCATATATTAGGGGGCATCTGTTATAGCTCCGAATCTCTCTTGAGGTTTGTGATGCTGCACTCATGGCCTAGGGCAACCCCTCCTTCCAGACTTGGTCCCAAATTTAAAAAACAATGTTTTATTCCCTATACGCGACATTTCCCTGAGCTAAACGCGTGTATACGCGAGTCTGTGTATATCCAACCGACGTATCTGTTTAAAAACTTAAAAAAAATAAATCTCCTTAATTTCGGGTGGAGATCACGGGTTTTACCTGTTGATTACCTGTTAGTGCCCGTGGCCCAACTGTTCCCAATGAATTCCCAACTAAAAAACTAC